>UXGD01006715.1:0-12068 GCA_900474315.1 Torymus auratus
TGTTTAAGATTAAAATAAAAAATATTTTATGTTCATAAGTAGTCTCACGGTAAGATATTACCGTGAGATTTAGTACATTGAATCTTTCCAGGACCGAAATCACAATAGAGCAATACGAGTAAACTTGTCATAGCTATACCGTATCGATATAGGCCTGACAATAATACTTTTATTGCTGTAGGAGCTGATATATTGTTAGATTTCATATATTTTTTTTTCAGTGAAGGTGGTTTTCCTCGGACTCCCTAGTCAAAGCAGTGCTAAATGAAAAGGTTAACTAAAATATAATAAAAACCATAGTTGTAATGTGATTTATTTATTTAAAATGATAGAGATAGTCAATGTCTTATAAATAAAGTGTATTTAACATGACTGAGAAGACTTTTTTTTACAAAATAGCGATACCTATTCTAAAAAGTAGATTGTTGATAAATTATGGGAATCTTTTTTTTTTCTCAACCGATTTTAGTTTTCAAGGTCTCATTTTGCTCCTGGAGTAGTTTCGTGGGGACTTGCCAAAGGAAAAATTGAAAATTATTTAAAACTCAGAAAGTTATAGATAATTATCTATAACCTGTGGGCCTGTGTTGATAATTATCAAGCCAATTATCAATTATAATTGTTCATCATCAATTGATGTACGTCGTTAACAAAATATATTTTTTAATTGGTTATCACTTTCTGGGTTTTGAATAATTTTAAATTTTTCGTTGTTCGTAGTTTCAATATCTGTTTTTAAGAATATCGCCATTTTGTCCAAAAAGTTGTCTTAATCATGTTAAATACACTTTATTTATAAGACATTGACTATATCTATCATTTTATATAAATAAATCACATTACAGCTATGGTCTATTTAAATTTTAGGTAACCTCTTCATTTGGCACTACTTGGACTAGGGAGTCCGAGGAGAACCACACGCAATTTTTGTAGCCCAGTCTTTTGTTCGTTGCATCAAGTGGCACGGTGGAACAGTAATCTAGGTGAGGAAGGACCAAGGCCTCGATCAGGCGCTGTCGGAGTACCTGGATAGCAAGGTCGCATAGAGCGCAGGGAATATATTGTGCTATTGACTTTCTTAGTTACTAAGTCGATATACGGCTTCCACGAGAGAGAGAGCGATCCAGCACCACTCCGAGACTCGAGCCGTTTTTCTGAGAAAGGTATAGTACTGCCTGGCACAAGTTGAACGTCAGAGAATCCCTTGTTTTTGATCATGCTAGCAGTGTACGCTGGGGCAAAAAAAATAGCCTCCGTTTTGCTTGGTTTTTTTCTACAATGGCAAATCTGGCGATTCCCTCCTCAAACTGACTACTCGGCACTTGGAGGTAGATTTGTAGATCATCAGCATAGAGTATGTGCCCTATGCCATGACCGACGAAAAGTGACTGTACGTCCTTGATGTAAAAACAGAACAGCAGGGGGCCCAACACAGAGCCCTGCGGAACACCCAAGTTAGTACCAATCCACTGAGAGGCTTCTAATTTCGACAACACTCTTTGTGGCCGATCTGATAAATGAAGTGTATCCAACAAAGCGTAGATCGGGCAAGCCCCATACAGCAAGGTAATCGTTGTGTGTCGTCTGTCACATCCCCGTCTAATGTCGTCAGTCAGCTTGAGTAGAGCAGTGGCAGTACTGTGATGCTTCCGAAAACCAGCTTGAAGAGGATCGAGGATTCCTTTCTGGTTAACGAACTCCAGTAGCTGATCGTAAACGAGTTTCTCGAGGACCTTAGAAAGAAAGCTCAGAAGCGCTATGGGACGAAAGTTTGATGGCGAAGATGGCGCTGATTTCTTTTTTAAAGGGATTAGCCGAGCTTTCTTCCAACCTCGGGAAAAGTATTGTTCATCAGAGATATATTAGAAATTTTGAATAAAAAATGACCAATTGTGGGAAGACATTTAACTATTACACTCTGCGGAATATCATCCTCCCGTATGGCCTGCATTACAAAGTGTGAAACTGCGAAAACGACATCATTAAATGATGCATGGCTAAACTTAAAACCATCGTTACTCGAAGAATCTAATAATTGTAGCATATCATTTGTGTTATTAGAAGGGGAGCATGATACCTGCGCAAAGTGATTATTAAACTCGTGCAGAGAGAAGCCGTGGAGGTCGTTAGTCGCTTTTGGTTGTGGAAGAAGTCCCAGGTTCCGTATTTCCATCCAAAAGTTGCCGTTACAGTCAAGAGTTTTCGTCAGTTTATCGGAGATGTATAGAGCGCGTTCTGACGCTGTAGCTTCACAAGCCTCTTCGCGTAACCTGAGGAATTCCTCCAGGAAGCTAGGATCGCAAGTTCGTCTGTAACGTCTTAGGGCAGCATCACGTTTTCTGTATAACAGGTTGATGGAAATGTTAACCCATGGTGGTTAACGTTTTCTCGGTTTAACTGTCTTTTCCGGTGCTAAAATATTAATTGTTTCAGTTATGTTTTTCGTAATTTGGTGAAGTAACTGATCTGGTTCGGTAGTGGCATAATCGAACTGCTTGCAGTCACAATAGGCTACCACGAGGTTCAAGGCCTCGGCAGTAATTTTATTAAAATCTCTGTATGTAAAGGAGTCGCACGGGGGATCACGGGTGCTAATATCAAAAACGACGTCAATAACGTTATGCCGATTGTCATAACACAGGCCGATTTTCAGACGTCAATACTGTATCGTTTATCCCTTAAAAAATTGCATCTACCCGTGTACCAGGATAAGTGACAAAGTTCGTCGGTCCATGATCGACCACCTTCAACGCGAGCTCACTAGCCAGATCAAGTAGAAATCATGTATCGTTTTCAGAGGACAGCAAGTTCTCGCTTCGTGCCGACGAAGGTCCCTGATTGAGGCGTCGGAGTTCTTTTTGAATGATGTATCAGGCGGATTATACACTAAAAAGACAAAGATTGAATCCATGTCTTTACCTTGTATAGTGCCCATGACATACTCCGGCATAAGTGGTTTGTCCTGTACGGTAGTGTTAGAATGCGCTAATCGAGTGAATTTGTAGACGCTTTTAATATATATCGCGATACCTCTGCCTCGCAGATTTCTATCGTGTCTGACCAGCGAGTAGCCGCCAGGTGTGAATGAATCGTCCTTGCGCAACGGCCCCAAACGTCACGGAGATACTGCAGGAATTCATCAATGTGGCCCCTTAAAGTGCCAGCATTGAGAAATCCCGCCCTCAAGCCCTTCGCAGCAGCGCCATCAACACATTGCCCTAATCAATCAGCCTTTTGCTGATTTAAGGGGATTGATTGTGCAGTAAACCTTCCCGCGATGGTTACAAGATCGTCAGCATTGTTGAAGACATGCGCTCTTTTACGATCGATTCATTTAGTAAGAAAGGTGCCCTTGCGGCACCAAACGTATTTGAGCTTATCAGCCGATTTTAAAGATTGAAACTGTTGAAAGGAATGGGCATCAAGTACTTCGTTAATATAAATATTAGTGGCAATGATTTTTAAGGGCTCTAGTTCGCTAATAGAAGACGAATCCAGATCGCATGTGTGGAGAAGGTTTAATTTCTTTTTTGCTGCGATTATATCCCTGACCAGGCAGAACGAACGTAATTTAACGAAAATTGAAGGAGGCGGGTGTTACTCGTAATATCAGAGCTGCCCGTCTCTCTTCTGGTCGCAAGGCGGCAGGAAACTATATCCTCAGCGGTGATCAATGGAAGAATAGATTTAATAACCGCTCGTGCGGTCCGCTTATGATCAAAGTTGCAGTCATTTATGATATTGGACATAACGATTTCACAGCCGTCATACTGCACTACCGAGCGATTGTTCGAAATAGTAGTGTTGATAGGAGATTGCAAGGCGTGAGGCGGAGGAGGAGGAGGAGGATTACTTTTGATGATTATCTTACTCGCTACATTATGACTATTTTTAATTTTCGGTTCGCTTACAACTGATGCTACACTACTTTGACTTAACTCGACGGGGGACTGTGAGGAGTCATGCAACTGAGCAATAACACTTTCCAGTATTAAAAATTTACTATTAATAAAGATATTTTGCTCAGTGACCTGCTTAGGAAGCAATTCACCCTCTTTCATTGACGCTTGCAGTTAATTTGTACGCTCAATCAGCAAGGCTTCTAGAGAGTTCAATCTAGATTGGAAGCCGCCAATTGTTTGTGGTAAACTGGGTAAAACAGTCAAACAATTAGGGATCCCACCCCAATTCGGACAGAATAGAGTCCTGCTGGGAGGTAATAGCTTTCTCAACAGTATCACGGACAGAAGTCGCATAGGTGACGAGGCTGGAGATGATAGGGCCATTCTTGCGGCTGGGATTCTGACGGCAGGAACGGTTGAAAGAGGCGGTAGGTGAAGAGGATACTGAGATCTCCAGGACACTGCTGTGTGGCTTTGTCACAGTTGCTGACACAGTAGTGGGCGATTGCTCCTTCATACCGGCAACCTGGCGTGTCGATGTTGGAACGAGCGTACTGGACCGAGAGCGCGACACGAAGGATGGCACACCATTATCACAGTCAGCATTCTTCTCCGATGCGCTATTTACGCTGCCCGATGTGTTGTTGTTACTTTTGTCATCGTTATTCGTAATGTTGCTAAAGTTGTTGTCGGTGGTGTTGATGGTGTTACTTGAATTGCCTTTGTTCATTTGCAGTGTGCAGAGCTTCAAGCGCGGCGAGCCATTGCGTGGTTTTGTAGACTACTTCAAGATGGCAAACGGTGTATCCATTGAATTGGACAGCGACAAGGTAGTGGTGTCATGTCCTTTTCCCTCATTCTTCCTCTTGCGAAGCTGGTCGCTGAAGTATTCGTGTCGTTGGGCATGTTGAGTTGTGTGGTAGGAGAGTGAGCTGTTTTGCCAGAGGAGCCTTTGCGGTCGCAACTGGCTTTGCAACAGTAAACGCCCTTACGCCGGCAACCCGTCAAGCTGGTGTCGAGGATATCAGGGATGCACTCGGCTCTAGCCCGCCTGTCTTACTCGCGACCTTCACTTGCGTCTTCTTCTCTGCTGCTGATTTGGGCTTTGAGTTTTCGCATGTAGGTTTGCAGGTATAGATTACTTGCGTACTCCCCGATGATGATTCCACTTTGGACATAGGCTGACAAATTTCGTGAAATTGCTTTTTACATTAGGAGCATTGTATAACAATATTAATCCCTTGCTTCTCTACTTTTTTGCATTTTTTGCAGGATTTTTGAGCCTCTTTACTTGGTGCCATATTATTTGTAGTATTTGTGTGTAGAGCTGAAGTATCAAGTAAATGCATCGAGCACATCAGTAACAACACAGAAATTCAAATTCAAATAGCCAGCCCGTTTTTTTTATTTCTACGAACTGGAAGTGATACAGGCTAGGTGACGCGACTATATACTAATGGCATTGACCTCTTCTCATACCGTTGGCAATTTTCGATGTTTTATGCATACCGTTGTTTGTGGCAGTTACCTTGCGTATACTACGATGCTGCACCCATGTTGTCTATCGTGATGAAAGTGAAATGCACATTATTGTGTGAGACGGAGCCGAGTTCGAAGTATGGAGTGCGGGCTGCGGCAGGCGATGACAGGGCCGTTACCACGCTGACTCGCAGGTGAACTTAAAGGATGTGATTCCTTACTTTTTATTGGTTCCTGCACTACTTTGCACACACATACCAAATTAGTGCTTCTTACGGAACACGACGATGAAGCACTTGTTAAAATAGTTACAAATTGATTTATTTCTTAAATAAATTTAAGTAATTAATTAAAATTAGAAAATTTGTCCAATGTATAATAACAGTAAAATAATCATTTTAATTAGAACATTATTTTTTTGTAGAAGTATAAGATATCGACGGCTGAGAGGAAGAAGAACGTATCTCGGCACGCGGATGAAGAACGACGTATCTCAGCGCGTGGATGAAGAACGACGTATCTCGGCGCGCGGATGGAAAACGACGTATCGCGACGAGCGGATGAAGAACGACGTATCTCGGTGCGAGGATGAAGAAAGACGTATCTCGGCACGAGGACGAAGAACGTCGTATCTCGACGCTTTTACGGCCAGTACATGGCCAGTATACGCCGAAATACGTCGTTCTTCATTCTCGCGCCGAAATAAATCGTTCTTCGTCCTCACGCCGAGATATGTCGTTCTTTATCCTCGTACCGAGATACGTCGTTCTTCATCCTCGCACCGAAATACGTTGTTCTTCATCCGCTCGCCTAGATACGTCGTACTTCATCCGCGCGTTGAGATACGGTCTTCTTTCCCTCAGCCGTCGATATGTTATATATTGACATAATAGTCCGGGCGCTGGTGGCCTCTGAGTATTTTTTTCGAGGTCCCCTCGGTATCTTGGGGTTTTTATGTTTTTTAGGTCGCTGAATCAGAATTTCGAGGGTATCAGGCCGAAACGTTGTTCAATTGTTTATTATCAACATTTTGTTATAAACAATATAAAAAATGTTATATTTTTTATTTTAAAAAATACCAAGCTATTCTCTGTCATTTTCTGAGCAAAAATGGTCCTTATTAACTTATTAACTTTTTTCCCCGACTTATTAACTTATTAACCCGGACGTTTTTCCCTCTGACCCATAGTTTCCGAGATAAAAATTCCCAAACATTCAAAAACCACATTCGTATGTACTAGGCATGTAATATTGGGAGGGTGCGTGACAGATTGTATACACAAAAATAGCGCCGCCCTGCGGAGAAAAGACGCAATTTTCTGCCCAAAACTGCATGCGACTCTTATGGACATACAATTAAAATTAAAGTTTGACTGCTAATGAATTTAAATATGTTTTCATAACTTTTTATAATAAATAAATAAAAAATAACAATGTAAGACAAAAATTTGAGATTTCATAAGTGTTCTAGAAACTTGTAAAAAATTATTTTCGTTATATGCCCATAAGAGTCGCGTGGAGTGTTGGGCAGAAAAGTGCGTCTTTTCTCCGCAGAACGGCGCTATTTTAAAAGTGAAATAACATATATTATACCTATCTGCGCCCGGCGAATAGTTTGTCGTCACGAGATAGCCATGTAAGACAGACGAGTGTTTACCAAATGTAACCTAATCCTAAGTAGCTAATTAACATACTTTATATTATTAACAATAACCTATATTATTAACAATATTCCTATATTCCAAAAAATTCAATTCCTCATTTATAGTTTGACTTTAGTACATTTCGACGCGGGTAAGTATGAGAAAGGGGATTATTTAGCTCATGTGCCTTTTCTTTGCACGAGCGAAGCGAATGAGAAAAGTCATATGAACTAAAAATCTTCTTACCGGCACCAGTGTCGAACCATATTTTATACCACGAGAGCCGCATAATCATATTAAAGTTATGATTTTGAGGTTATAGAGTGGTAAATATATTAACTCTTTTAAAACAATAGAATCGTATTGTTAAATCAACAGCCTTTGTACTGTTAATTTGACTTAGATTTTAACTGTGTAATAGTTAACAGCAAAAGTCTGTTGAACCAATCAAATTTGTTCTCGATGTACAATAAATAGCTCACTTGTGAGTCACAAGAGTTGTGACAGCTTGTGGTCGGCTTTCGTGCGCAGTATGATAATTTTTATTGGGCGCTCTTATAATTTTTCCACTAATCTTTTCTCAGTTTAATATTTCTTTAATTTGGTCGTCAACTCATATTTATGATGACAGAATTACAATATCCATTAAAAAAATCTTTAATTTAATATCCTACTTGATGAAAACTATTTATTTATAATAGTTTTTGTTCATTTTAAAAATTCTTATCAATTACTTTGTAATCTGCTCTTTTTTTAACTTATTACAATGTCAGATTGTTGCAATTTCCATTAAAAATTATTTGAAGTAACGACAATATGATGAAAAATCTGAAACCGCATTCGACATTCCCCCAATCTTCTTTTATTTTACCGAACCATTAAATTGGTCAAGCTTTTTCTTCACAACATTGGATGTCTCTACTACCATACATTATTAAAATATTTCTATCTAACAATAAAACTAATTTAAAACATATACTAACCATACACGGGGCACGAGGATTGAAGGATAACTCTCATTCTGGCCTGGCTGAAGCTTCATTTTTGTAACAAATACTCTTCGCATAAATACACCGACACATTCTTCGCGCTTGAGAATAGTGGGGTCGCTACAGCGAGCCAGTCTACCGCCGTACAGTTGTACGCCATAACTTGCAAAGACGAACATTAGTAGTATCAAAAGTATTGAGACAAGAAGTATTTCCTTAAAACCTCGGCAAAGTTCATAGACGACTTTGCGCATGTGTGGTACGAGAGTGAAAATCCTCAGTGGTCGAACACAGCGCAATATCATCAAAAGTTGAGCTCCAGAGTTAGGTGCTACGCTTCGCGGCATCCAACACAAAAATACAAGGCTCACCTTGTTTATAATATATAATATTAATAATCATAAATTATTCACTCAAGTCCTTAAATGTATGTCACTTACCACATAGATGAAAACATCGAGAATCGATGCTACATCTTTAATGTATGCTTTAGGAGTAAAGAACAGTCCATCGGCCAAGATTTTTAATGCCAACTCAATGCTCATAAAAATTACAAAGCCATATTCAGCTATTTGCAAGACCGGTACTTCCATCACGCGATATTTTGGTGTTTCAAACATCATAGAAATACAAGAAAAAGTCGTTGCGCAGATCATGACCCAATCCAAATATGTCACAAGTCCAAGAAAATTACTGGTTCATTATATAATTAAATAAAAGAGTACAGTTTCACGAAATTTCTTCTATAATTAAATGTACAAGTTCGTAGCTATCAATACTTACTGTAAACTTTTATACTGGACTTTTCTTTCTTTCCCTGTCAGAGGATCTTTCAATCTCGCATCATATCTAGCGTAAACTAATAATTGACAAATTTTTCTGAATTTGCTTTCTCTCGGAACTGCAAATAATGGTGTATCGAAAAATGGATGATTTTCTCTTAAATCTTCTTCTCGCTGGTTTCTAAAATGTGAAATGATCAAATTCATTTACATTTAACTCATCTAATTTATTTATAATCGAAGAATATATATAATATATATTACAAATTTAATTTACGAATTATTTAAAATTTGCCTTTTTCAATGGAGAATAGACGAGAGAAAATATTACCTTCGCATTTCTGCTTGTTGTCTTTTTGCTTGTAAAAGTTTTATATCTAAATCATGAGGTCTGCTTCGAGACGAACTTACACGATTTATGGCTCCAATATCACCATTTTCCATGAGATGTTCGTAAGTTTGCTTTAACTTAATTGATCCACTACGAACGCTTCTACGTATAGATCTTGTAAGAAAATTGTTAATAGTTTTATCATAACTTTAACTCATAATTACCTACACAATGTTAAACATTTCATAATCTTATAAAATGTATAACATTTATGTATATAATTAAATATTAAAAATCTATACAAGAATATTACGAAAAAAATATTATTAAAATAAATTATTTGTAATTGGAAATATTACTTTTTCTGGTCGATTCGTAATTGCTTTGTACTACTGACAGTTCCTTGTGGTTTGAGAAGTCCTTTTCCTGGAACTGGTATCATTGCAGAATCCCCTAGCAGCAGCCGTTGATTATTTGAATCACTAAATCAATAAACATTTATCTACTGTTTGTGTCATATCGATCATTAAAAAAAAAGTAATAGAAAATAAAGCAGATTTGAAATATTATTTAATGTGATAACAGCCCATGGTGAAGTCAAAGGAAAAGTTCCGATGGTGAAAATCGGACCCGGGGCTGCTGTGCTCACGCAACTAACCCTTAACCCATTGAGAACAAACATTTACAAAAAGTAGATTTTATAAATAGACATTAATTATAATTTTCAAACCTTTTATGTTTTTCTTTACTGAAATAGAAACTAAAACTTCAAATAGAAACTAAAATAGACGTAATCTATATAAAAGCCTATAAGAAAAGTCAAAATGGAAGTTACAGGCGAAGAAAAGCTAAAAACCGTCTAATAGTTTGCGCCCTCCCAGATGAAGAAAAGCCAGTTCCGCGCCGTCCCTGGACGAAAAATCTCAACTGCCGACGTTTCACGCGAGAAAAAAATTCAATTCCGTTAGCGAAAATACTTTTATATGTACGCGTGCGTATTGATAAATAATGTTGTATTATGCTTGCAAATTTTAATTATTATGATAAAATTACTCTTAATACTATTAATAAGCGGTATTAGGATTCTCGAATCAATGTACTAACATTTCCTTGTTTGTCACTGGCTTTGAACATGTATCAAAAGCATTGCAAAATAAGTCGTTCATGACTTATATTGTACTGTGAAATCGCAGTCATAGGTTTATTGCACTTTATGATATATCCAAAAAATGAGCCACGGCTCCGAGCTGCAGACGCCCGACACGCAGCCTTCCAAGCGTTTCACGCAGTAGGGCCACCGACCGGGGCTATGTCGTTCCTATCAGAGTTGCACTGTGTAAGTATAGGTGTACCTGTATCTAGCACAATCAATGTACAATTGTGCGTACACTATCATAAACGACTATTCGTGAACGACTTATTGCAGTAATTTCGACAAATGTTTAAAGACAATGATAAAAAAACTGGAATTATCAGTACACTCAATCAGGATTCCTAGAACCGCTTATTAATAGTACCAATATAGTAATTGTATTGCGATAATTAAAATCTACAAGCATAATACAACATTATTTATCAATACGCGTTCGTAAACGTATTTTCGTTAACAGAATTGAATTATTTTCTCGCGCGAAATATCGACAGTTGGAATTTTTCGTCCGGAGAACTGACGTTTTCTCGCGACACAGCCGTTTGTTGGCTTTTCTTCGCCTTAGACGCGTTTTTGGCTTTTCTTCGCCTGTAATTTATAAGTTGGCTTTTCTTCGTACCGCGCGACGATATTTAATTAATCTGCTGTTCGGGTGAGGGAACAGTGTATGTTTTATGATATGGCCCAGAAATCGAATATGATTGAATTAAATAGTATATTATGCATCAAGAGAATAAAGTGGGCTGTGTGCTCCCTGAGCGGGACTTGACACACAGCGAAGCGAGGGCAACAAACGCGCAGGTTCGTAGAACTCACTATAACTTGCCTTCGAAGCGCTCCCCCGCTCCTTGATTCACGAGTGCAATATACGACTTTTTTGTAACACATGCACGATTTTCATCGTTTTTCGAGCTAAAAAGGTCTTAAGTGACTTTTTTTTGACCGATTGAATAAAAAAATACTATATTTGCCTGGCGGGCGCAAAAGAATCCTTGTGCGCCCGCTACTCTAAAATTCTGTAAAATCGCCAAAATTAAACTTAATCCACTATAAATTTGCGAATGCATATTTTTTATGACTTTTTATATTCAGAGATAAATCCAGTATCCTATTGCTTTCTCAACGAGAAAGCTTTCTAACGGTGGAAATTTTCGAATCAAAGATTATGATGAATTACGATGTTTTTGAGGTTCCTGAGTCAGAATAATAGGATTTTAAAAAAATGTATATATGTATGTATGTAAGATATGTGAGATATTTCAGGTGAAGTCAGCAGCTTAAAATTTTAAATTCACTCAAATTTCGTTTACTTTTAGTTTTTTATGAAAAAGACATGTTCCTATAATTTTAGGTCGATATTCATTGAAAATTAAAATTTTTGCAATTTTTGGTTAAAATCCAAGTTTATTCATTTTTTAAGTCAAACTTTTGGAACTTTTTGTATAGAACATTGATTGGGAAAAAGTTTGCTTTTTTTGTAGAATACGTCTGTATTTTTTATGACCCTTTTTTATAGTCTCTGATTGGCTGCTTAGTATATTAAAAAAAAAAACCGATGCCAATATATTGGCACGTAGCTTCCTCCAAATGAATTTATCGCTCCCATATGTGAATGTATAGTATATAGTTCAAATATAAAATGTTTATTCATTCTACATGTTTTTTCAATAATTAGCTTTCTTCAAATGAATTTATCGCTCCCATATATATAGTATAAGTTCAAATATAAAATATGTTTATTCATTCTACATGTTTTTTCAATAATTTACAACTTCATTAGTATTTACAAAAA
>UXGD01006716.1:0-12067 GCA_900474315.1 Torymus auratus
TGTTAATAAGCACAAAAAGAAGAAATTTTTTATGAGTGGATTTATTTTAGAGATAAGATGATACATAAAATAGACATAAAAATAGACATACACGTTATGAGCGATGGTTTATACATCTAGGTTTACAGCATTGTTTTTTATGACGACATATAATTTTATTATTTACGAATTTCTTATTTTTAATAATATTATTGAACATGGATATGCTTAACTTATCGTTGCTATGGGTATTTTGGGTAAAAAGTGTACAAAACATATTAAGATTATAACCACTACACATATGAAACAAAAAGTCAATACAATAATGGCCGCAGACGTCAGAGTCAAGACTCTGTAGTTGTTGTATATTCCAATGGTAGAAGACACAGTTTCTTCTGAGCCTGTTGTTGTGATATGGAGCTGATGCGGGTAATCCATAGCTGTCGAAGAAAACACCATGTCCATCTGCGTCGACGTATATGGCGATCCAGTGTGAGCCAGGTTTATGGCTTTCGTCGACATTAGCAACAAGGGCACACGGTCGAGTCCAAACTATTGGAATTTTGTCTGCAGGGAATACTCCCAGCGTTTGCGTTGGTATGTGGCGCAGAGCTTGTTGTATTTGAAGTGAGTTCATGTTTGGAATGAGGGGTTTCTTCAAGCGATGTATCTCCGTCTTTGTCTAAACTATTTTCTGTGGGTGGGGATGTTGTATCGAGCTGTGTAGTCTCCGTAGAAGAATAAGATTTAAAATTTTTCATTTTGTTGCACAAATCATCAAGGTTATGTAATGAATTATCTACAACATCTCGTGGCGTTGTTCTAGTTGTTGTTGAAGATGATGATGATGATTTTATCGAATGGAGAGTTTTCATGAGCCATATTCGTAGTTTATATGCAAAACCTAAAGCACATGTAAAATATTCTCTTCTTTTACCGTGATAGAAGCAGAAATGTTCATTTACCCGCGGTAGATTTTTAAATGAAGGACACATATACTCTTCTAGATTGATAATCTGTCTTGAAAGTAAATTTTTGAGAAAATGTTGTTTTTCGAAACCGCGAACATATATGCGTACGGCGTTTCTGGCTACTTCTTTGAGAGTTAAAATCACATCTTGAAAACTTGATTGCCCGTCAAACCACTCGATGCCATGATGATAAACGGTTAAATAGCTATTTGTAGTGAGTATACCTCTTGGTAGAGTATTGCTGTCGCACGGAGGTTTGATAATCCAATGAGCAAAATAATTGCAGTCAACACCAAGAACTGCAACTTCTTTCGGTAGAAAATCACCGTTTTTATCGTGAAAGCCTTGAATGTCGATTATAAAATCATTTTTTTCCATGTTTGTGCACGTGTGTGAGCGCGAACGTGTGAGCTCGTCGGGTTCTTTGAGTAAACTGACATGTTGAAGCAGGTCGCAACAGGAAGTTTAGAGGGGGGGGGGCTGCTGCTGCCGCACCCTTCCAGATGTTTTTAGAAGGAGAGAGGATTATGAGTTATAGTCTGCGATAACTTGTCTAGACGAGTCGATT
Organism: Torymus auratus; assembly: GCA_900474315.1. Taxonomy (NCBI): domain Eukaryota; kingdom Metazoa; phylum Arthropoda; class Insecta; order Hymenoptera; family Torymidae; genus Torymus; species Torymus auratus. The sequence continues at coordinate 1,519 of UXGD01006716.1, forward strand.
TCTAGCACGTTGTCGAACTCAGCGTAGAGTACACAGTTTATTGTTTGTGTCAAAGATTTTTCAAACCCAACTTCAATTCTAATAGTACCATGTTTTATAAGATTCCAATGGTTGGCAAAGTGAGCAGATAAGTCAGGCGTTAAATCGAAAGCAAATAGACAGTAGCCGTTTGCGTAATCTGAGCGGTTAATGTCGTTTCCTTCGTTCATATAATGTATGCCAGTCCCGGAGAATAAGGTGTGATAAGCTTCGACAAATTGAGGAGAATTTCCAGTAAACTTTGGTTGCAAAGGTTTACTAGGGATTTGTGTACCATCGATGTATAACGAAAGAAAATTGATTGAAAAATTTTGAAAATTGAACGGGTTGAGGGTTCGATCTCCATTGAAAGCTTTATTATTCACAAAACCAAGTATAATTCTTTTTGGTAGTTGGCCTAAAATAACGTTTCCTAAATTTTCACCAGTTATTCCACTATGTATAGTAAAAGATTTAATTTCTACACGTGTTATTGGATATTTTGCTGTTGTTGAGGCGAGAGTATTGGCGTGAGCTATTAATACAGTAGGGCTTACTTTTACGCGTCGGACAAGTAAAGTTGCTTCGGTGATGTGTACAGCATAATTTATATCAGAATTATCCATTAAACAAAAGGCGTCTTTGGAGCGTACGAGTTTCAAGCGAACTTCTACACCGTTTAATTGTAGTTTGTCTTGATTAAAAACATCGCAGTGTAAATGACCTATTAGATCGACAGTTTTACCATCTTGTAAGTACTTGCGTCTTTTTATTAATCCTTCATTTTTTCCAGAGGCTGGTGTTTCGTCCATTTCACCGGCGACATCGTTGATCCATAGATTTGTCGTTAGATGTGAAGCTTTGGCAGCAGGTCCATAGTTTAGTAGGCTTTCGATATATGCTCTGTAGGGGTATGCGTTATTTGCTGGAGAGACTAATTTTTGGTTAAAATATACATCAACTTGATTGAACTTTGAATGTAGAAAGTTGTTGACAGGAGCAACGAGACCATCTTTTTCCTTGTTGTACGGTGTTAGTCGCACTTTCACTTTGAGTAGCGTATGCGCAAGATCTAAGTAGTCTTCGTTTTGACCGTTTATGCAAAATTCTATCGGACTCTCGTCGCTCAATGACGACACGGGTTTGTAAAATACCCATCTTGTTGATTCTAGAGCTGTTTGTGTAGGTGGAAGGGAAAATAAATCAAGCTCGGTTTTTGAACACGGCTCGGTGTGACTATATAAAAATGACATTTTTGTTATTATTTAAAATATTATCCAAAAATATCAATGTTTTTTTTATTTTTTCTCGACTTTACACGCGCACTTTTTAACTTTTTGTTTGGTCTTGCTTTTCTTTTTTTCTTTCCCACACGTTTGCGTTTAATAACTTTAGAACGCTTCTTTCGTCTTTTTGAAGAGATCCGTCGCGAACCACTTGCACCACGAGACTGCTTTAAATGTTTGTAGGGTAAGCCTTTATAACCAGCTCCTTCCATAATTTTATCGAGTTTCTCCACTGCTTTACGCTTAAGATTTTGACCCGACTCGTTCATTCTATTTTTGAAAGCTTCTTTGAATGATTTTTTATTTTCTGCCACATCGTCGAGAATATTGACACCAGCACGTAGAGCTTCTTTACCAACAGTACGCGCGCCTTTTGCAAGAAACGGTAGAGCACGTCGAAACAGACCTGTGAAGAAGGAGCCCAATCCATGCCCTCGCTGTTGATGAGAGCCGACATAGACGTTGTTGATTCCTCTACCTCCTCCTCCGTACTGGTGATGATACTCGTCGTAAAAACTCATAGCGCAAATTCTTTTTTAAAATGTAGCGTCACGGTCAACGTTCCAAACTCGAATGGTATCGATTGGCCAAACTGATCTCTTATATCGATGTCAATGGTTTGAAATCTATTATTTAAGAGAGGTACATAATTTATTGGATCAAACCTTTTTGCTATTGTAGTGCCAAAATTAAATTTTTTAGCTTCGAGATTTACTATACGAAGTAGAGGTGCATGTGTATCACCAACTATGCAAGGTTCGCAGAGGTTTGAATATATAAACAATTGATCGGGAATTGCTCTTGCAAGACTAGCAGGATGTTTAGCCACAGATGTTACCTCTGTCGAAGATACTTTTATTTTTGAAAAACCATCTTCAAAGCCCAAAATTCGTTTCACTGGAACACTAAACAGGACAGGTTGACAAGACTTATTTTCCGGTGGTTTTTTATCAAATTCTTTTATAGTAACATAACCTCCTTGGTCATCGTAAAGTAATTTAGAGCATTCATTTTTATTATTCAATTGTAAAAGTGATTCATTTATAGCGCTTACAAGACTATTTATAGAGTTGTATGTACCATGTTGAAAATGTTTTTCTCGTTGGCCAGCCCGAGCTTCTGTTATTTTGGTATCATTGCGGCGAAGATGTAAAGTTGTACAAGGCACGTAAATTTCTGAGAGTCCAACAACCCATTTTTCATGTAATACTATTTCTCGAGGCAAGTGTGTGGAGTAATTAGTTGTTGTGTTTAATGGGAAATATCTCATACTGCTATTGCTCGGTAGTACAATACTAAATTCACTACGATTCATTTTTATATTTTTTTCACACCTTTAGCGGAAATCCAAGAATTAAATTTTTCCGGGTAACCAACCCAACTGACAAAATATTGTTTTTTCGCTCCTTTACCACGAGTTTGTAAAATTTTGTCAATTTTGTACACTTGATTATCGACGCGTTCTCTGTGAACAAGACTAAGTTCTTCTGGATAAAAAAATCCTTCTATATTTTCTCCGTCAAAATCAGTCAGTTTGTAGATGAATAAATTTTGTCTTTTTAAAACACGCACAATATTAAAAATTTCTTCACTCCAAGATTTTGCGGCGCCTTTTTCAAATACATTTTTTTCACGGCTTATACGTACGTTATCACCAATTTTATATTTCGGGTTTTTTCGATGAACTTGTTTCCGTGTCGCGCGTTCGACTAAATTTTTTCGAGCAATGTGCGCATTATAAATAGTTACTGCTGCTGGAGGCATTTTTATAGTACTGTGAGGTGTCTTGTTGTAGGCTGTTATTAATTTTTGTAAAACATCAATGTATCGATATGTATTTTTGTATGTAAAATATCTGTACATGCGTTCTTTGAGAGTACGTATAAAACGTTCAACAACGGCTGCTTTAACATCTGGATTGCTGGCGACACGAAAAACTATATCATTTTCTTTTAAAAATTTTTGTAAAATACTTCCAACAAATTCTTTTCCCCGGTCGGTTTGTAACATTGCAGGAAAACGATTTTTATTATTTTCCAGTATTTTCTTGAGTGCTTTTGTAACTTCAAGCGTTGTTTTGTCACGTAACGGTTCTACCCATGCATATTTGCTCAAAACATCTATGAGAACTAAAATATAAGTGTATCCATCGTTGTAATTTTTAAACGATGTCATTTGCATTAGGTCGCCTTCCCAAACTTGATCACGGGCATTAACATTGTAAAATAGTCGTGGAAATTTTCGTCTTATAGTTTTGTGTAATGTGTACGCGTCTTGTTTTGTTAACCATTTTTTAATTTTTTCATTTGCTATTTTCTTTTTGTTTATTCTGATTAAATTTCTGGCTCCGGAAAACCCTGCTTCATGTTCTGCATCAAAGTATTGATTTTCTAATGTTTTCATGTTAATATTTAAACCAGGAAGATTTTTCTTTCCGTTGAGGTGTTGAAGAGTCAAAATTATTATTTTTCCTCTTGTTTCCAGCTTTTATTACTGTCTCGGATAATTCGTTTAATGAACTATTGTTTAAAGAACTATTGTTTTCAATAAGAGGAGTGTGGTCATCATTACCAAAGGTTTCGTCAAAAGAGAAGTTTTTTTTGCTAGAGTTACGAGAGAACGAACGATCACCGAGCTCCCAAATTTCAGGGTTTCCGATAAATTCTCGTGGAGTTGTAATATTTTTAATTAAAGTTGCAAATTCTCTTCTACCTACAGCTTTAATGTTTTTTCTGTTTCTACACGCATCGTTCACCAAGTCCACTATATTGGAATTTATTATTTTTTCACCATCGATGTACACTTCACCACTTTCTCCCCACTTAATTCGATCTCTATTATTTTTTAAATGGTTAAGCAATAACTGAGCCTTTTTTTGGTACAGCTTTGGCACACTTTCGACAATTGCATCATCACTCATACCACTGGAATCTTCGTAATTATTGTCTTTGCCCACCTTCCTTTTCTCTTCGGTGAAAAATAAGTATCTTTGTAATACTCTTAAATAATCTTTCAATCTTTCATGGTCACTTGCGTATGTTTTTGAATCCAAGATTTTTCGCATTTCATCATCTAGACGAGTCAAGTTATCTCCAATCGTTTGTGTACTTTGCAGAGCGGGCAGTGCGCTTGCTGTTGTCAAACTGTTTGTAGTATCGACAATGGCTGGTTGATTGCCTCGAATTCTGTCGAGTTGTTCTTTCGATATTAATACCATTTTTTTTGCTCTCTCCATTATTTTAAAAAATTTTTGAAAATAGCTCTAATATAGGAGTAAGGAGAAATGGTAAAAAACTTCCACCTTTTTGAACGAGAAAACGTTTCTTTCCCTTCCAAGAATTTTTACGCAAACTTCTTTTGGCCAGTTTTCTCAAAACACTTTTATATTTTTTTAATTTTTGTTTTTCCACAGATTTTATCGACACAGCACCTTTGAGCACATTTAACGCACATTCACAAATATATTTTATTAATTTTTCATCTGCGGATCGAAGCAGAGCAAGACGTTGATTCTTATCAGAATGTCTTAACGCTTCTAAAAGAGCAATATATTTTTTACCAAACGGCGGGTAGCGTTTCCTCCGAGACTGAGCCATTGTGGCTCACAATGACACAAAATTCTTCAAAACCTTTTGTACTTTTCTTTTTCAGGAAATGAGTTTGTATTTGATGAAAAATTATTTGTAAAAGTTTTCCACTGTGATTTTTTTTCTTCTTGTTTTTTATCCGAATCGTAACGTTTGGTGTATGGAATATTGCTAGAATTTTTTGAGCGATCCATCTCGACGGCTGTTCCAAAGCACACTGAGATAAATTTACAATTTTTCATACATATATGTGTGTGTGTGTATAAATGACGTGTGGTAAAAGATGTATAAAAAATGGGTGGGGGGTAAAAACAATTAAAGTACGTCTGCATAGACACTGTGGGTATATTTCGGTAGATATATATACTGGTACTCATCGTCTGGAAAAATACAAGACCGAAATCTAAACTCATCTAGCGTGCTCTGTTTGCAGTCAATCAATAGATATCCGTGTCCTTTGACAGTTGCATCTTGATAGGCCTCTTGTACAAATTTTGAATCTTCGGGGTAAATTTGTCTCGCGAGATGTTGTATTTGCGCTCTATCGCGTGGATTTTTAAATAACATTATATACGATGCATTCAGGCTAATGTCGCGCGAATGCGTTGATTTATGGAAAATGTTTTGTGTAATAAACATTACACTAATGTTTTTATGATGGCTACCTTTAGTAAATAAATCAACTACAACATTATTTGATGATTCTCGCATCAAATCGTCGATTATAACGAGTTTCTTCAATTGCGGGTCATTCGAATAATCTTCAACTCTTGGCAAACCTTCACGAAATTCAATTTGTACACCATCTTTTACATAATTTTCACTTTTATATCCATCCTGCCACAGATTCTGTCAAACGAGACATCCGCCATCTGTAGACAAAAATTTAAAAAATTTTTCACAAAAACTGTTTTTCCACATCCTGTGGGACCGCAGATAATACTCGTCCATGGATGTTTTCATCTCATATCCATGGTTGACAAACAGTAACTGATTTAGCAATCATTCAAACATAATCATTCACACACGCACGGACGGTGGCGGCGGCGGCGGCGGCGGGGACTTGCAGCTGGTTTGAGAGGTAGCATACCTAGCCTGCGCGCCAGAAGAGCTAGTGGGTCCGCTCTTCCGCTTGTCTAAGCCATAAACCGCGCTTACCGGAAGCCGTGTGAGTAAACAGCTTTTCTAGCCACACGCGCGTCTACTCATCTACCAGCAGTGTAATCTTGATCTTTCAGCAGTTAAGAACGCTTGAGTTGCTCAAAATGAACTCTATTAATATTCGCGAAAATTTGATCGAGAATGTTCGAAACGTTAGGGTTTCTTGTTTTTCTTCACCTTCTTCATTTTATGTGCAAATAATAGGTGAGGACGAAGCATACCAATCGCTTGAAAATGAGATGAGTGTGTTTTACGATGCAATTAGTTTTTTTATACAAGAATCAATGTTATTCAAAATACAACAGAATACATCAGTGAAAAAATTGAAAATATACGAGTTGGAAGTAAGTATTTTACGTGATTAAAGCATAATTATTATTCAAAAAAATATAATTCAACTATTTACAGCCTGGAATGTGTATAACGATTAGAGTGAAGAATCAATGGGTGCGAGGTGTTGCAGACGCAAATCCGTTGCAGTGTAAAATTATAGATACAGGAAAAACTTTTAATTTATCTCAAACAAACGAAAATGTTGGAATTTTCGAGCTTGATCATCGCTTCCTAGTTTTACCACCAAGAGCGATTTTGTGCGGGATGGGAAAAATTTTACCAATATCTTCAATAGGGAATTGCTGGACAGAAAAAGCGTGTCAAATGTTTAAAACTTTGACAAATGGACGACAACTACGAGCATATTTTTTACAACAAGGACTCTTTTCAAATAGTTATTACATATTTTTGTCAAGTGTAGGAGTAGATGGTAGTAATGTTCATATTAACACAGTACTATATGCTTTCGATACCGCCGTAGCCGATGTTGTGGGGTTACATCATTCCATTTGGCCATTTGATTCTCCATGTTAGTAAAATAATGTAATTTAAAATATTGTAATAAAAGCATGCAGCTTCTAATATTTAAAAAAATGTAAATAATTTTAATTCATTAGAAGAAATATTTTTTTTCAAATGAAAAATAAAATCTTTAAAAATGGAAAATCTAAAAACTATACAAATGTAAAAAAAAATGTAAACAAGTTTTTTATGAAAATAAAATAATACCTGTGAAGAAAAAGTATAGAAATTTTTATTTGTAATATAGGAAATTAAATAGTTTTAAATAAGGCTAGAAAATAATTGGTACACATTTTTTTTTTTTACAATAAAAATATAATATGAGTTTATTAAAAATTATTCTTAAATCTAAAATACAAACTATCAACTAAATTATTCGTTACATATTTTTTATATTCTTACAAAGTATTTTTAAACATTTGAATTCATTTTTTTTTTTTTTACATTTATTACGATAATTCAATAACAGGAGGAGTTTCCGGTGAATTATGTCGAGGACAATCTATAATTCCTCTACTAACTTTTCCTTTATTGATATAGTAGGTGTTTTCACACGCAAACCAAACATTAGTGATATTATTCTTCTCAATAGCATATAAAATATCTGAAACTGGCACATTAAGATATAGCTTCGCGTATTTTACATATTTGACTTGATGACCCCCTGAATACATGCAGAAAGATTTCTTACAACTCCTAGATTTAGTATACTCACAATACATAATTCGGAAAGTTCCTGTCATTTTTACGGTTAAAATAATTTCGTTATTATATTTTAATTGTCTTACAGTGTCACATATTTGTCGGTATTCTTTTATTTTATTTTCTTTTTTTAATAAAACTAATGTGTGGATTTGTATCTCGGATAATATACACAAAAACGCATATTACAACCACGACATTCGCACGAGTCTTGTCCTTTTTCACGAAGAAAAGCTCGAGTTTCTGTAAAAATTAAAAAATTAAAAAAAATTAAAAATTTTTGCTTCTTTTAAACCCATATGGATATGATATTTTATCGGAAACAAATCGTCTTTTTTTCAAAACCACTGAGCATTTTTTTGTTTCGGTGCATGTTATTACTTCGTGTAGCGCTGTTTTTCTTATAACATTATTCTGGACAATAATATTGTTATTATCGTAATTTTGTTGGTTGATTAACTTTAAAACCGAATCAAAATTAATTTTCAAAGAATTTTCATAATTTAATCGAACGCCTTTTATTTTACACGTTTCAATAGTATTGCCAGATTCTGTGAGTATGCGGTATGCGTAAAATTTAGGCCCACCCGAGATAAAAGTTTGTATATATGCACCCTCCCCGTAGATCTCCAACTCATCGGTTAAATCACCCAACAACGAACCTGTTGGTGGTTCGTATTCATCATCTTTTTTTACACGACTACTAATAAAAATGACCGAATCGGTGTCATAGTATAAAACACGCTTACCTAATTTTTCTAAATATTCATATAATTTAAGCCGTGCTTGGGCCGTTGTGTATGCTGCGATAGCTACGTTTGTGCAGGGAGAAGTCGAAGCAGATTCTTTTTTATAAATCCAAGATACATACATTATATTTTCTGAAGCTGGAATGCAATTTTGTATAATTTTTTCTGGATCGTAAAGTAATTTTATCAAATCTTCATAAGTTCTAACTATCGATGTTTGAGGTAGGTTACCACGCTGGCCAAATTTTCCCCAAAAAGAATTTAAACAAAGTTTGGCAACCGAACGCATGCCGTTGTTTTTAGAAATATTTTTCGCATCTAAATCAATACCTTCATGAATTTTGTAATTTAGAATATATTCTGCTTTTTCTTTTTCTGACACAACATTTTTCGGCCATCCGCTCGCTTCCTGTTTTATTTTTAAAAAATTATTTACGTATTCAGAAAAAAGACCTCCCGACTGTGTCTGAGCATCGTATTTTGTAGTTTGATACTGCCAAATAACGTCAATTTTTAATATTGTATAACCTAATTGTATAGCTTTTTTTAATTCTAGTGAAATCCATGTGCCTACTAATTTTCGCTCACTGCTATTGTGAAAACATTCTCCCTGGTACAAATTCTCGCTACATGTTCGACATAAAGAAAAAATTAATTTATTATTTACTTTGAACGGTAAAATTGGGTGAAATAAATTTTTGGGCGGTAAGATTTCACATTTCACTATGCCCTCAACATTTTTACAAAAGTTTTCAAAATTTATACCTGCTAATTCTAAACACTGCTTACCAACGAAAATTTCTGGGTGACCTATTGGAAAAACACCCGTCTTGCATACAAAAGGGTATAAAGAGCAAACATCAAAATACTTTATAATTTCATCATTTTTTGCTTCGTAATGAGTTGCAATGTTGCCCGTACGCCCTCCATAAAATGCGTCTCGCGGATCTAAACTCAAGTTTTGAGCAAGCGGATGCTCTTTTATAAAATTGACAAAATCAGATTTTTTTTTAAATCTTTGTCAAAATCACACTCCCACATTTCTATTAATTTATACCCAAACGAAATTATTTTTTCCGACATATTTTTCGTGTTTTCAAACCTTTGACTTAAACTTGTTTGATCAATTAAAATTTTATCACGTTCCTCTGGATAGCAACGTGGACAACAATGATAAAAACACCCGTGAAACTGATAAATTATGCCTTTCGTGTTTAACTCGTCAAGGTAGCCATCTACACGCGGGCCTTCGAGCAACACATGTTCACGAGTTCTTCCAGCACGCACTATCTTACGTCCCTTACACTTTTCCTCCCACAACAACCACTCTATAGACTTTTGTGAGTGTTGATCGGCTCGAACGTAACCGTTATGTGGAATCAACCCTATTGTATTTTTATGTAGGAAATTTTTCCTATAAATACGCGAACACGCGCTGGCAATAGTCACACTTTCGGTAAAGGGGTCGACCTTTCCGACCTCCAAAAATATTTTGCGGAATTTCATGCAGGATTGTCTTAAAATATTAACATCTTGAATGCAATATTTTTTAAGCTCATTTTTAAAATTAAATATACCACCGGAAACGTTTTTATGCCACTCTACGAATGCTTCGCGTTCTTCTTTCCCCATTGAATTGGGCGTATAATAATCAACATCAGGATAACTGCCTATGTAATCTTGATTTTTTAATGTATTAAATAGATGTGGAAAAAAACCTTTTTCCACACCTTCGGCCAAATCGAATGTTTTAGGTAAACTCGACAATTTCATGGGCAAGTAATTTAAGCTGTCGATAAATTTTGTCATTCCGATCTCTAGTTTTATTATGTTACGCCCGTTTAAAATCACTTCCGGTACCGAATGTTTTTTGTTTTCAACAATATGTTTTAATATAAACTGTGCGTCAAATGCTTTAGCATTATGCGCAATGCAAACAAAATTTTTAAAAGATTTCTTCTTATACCTAATTGCGAAATTTAAAAACGTATCTAAACATTCGTCACCTTCGTACACATGCTGACGAACCCCGCAAAACTGGCATAATTTTTTTAAATCATTCTCTTGTACATACGAATCACAACAGAGTTGCGCGACACATAAATTTGGCACGTGTATATGAGCAGACTCACCCAAAGGGGTATCCTGACGGGTCTCAAAATCGTAAAATATAAAACACGTTTCCGGTTGG
>UXGD01006717.1:0-12066 GCA_900474315.1 Torymus auratus
TGTAACATTAAAAATGTTGTGGATATATGAAACAAATTGTGTATACTTAACGAAAAATATATTTCTTTTTTCAACAGTCTCTATACCACAAATGCCTTTGCTATTGTTATTTTCAAAATATTAAGAGGAATAAATACTTTGTAGATTTTTATATTTTACATATGGGTCTATTATTCAATTATAATACAATAACTACATTCTAAAAACAATTCCTTTTTGTTCGTCATTATATTTGAAAACGAGAAAAAGTACCGAACTGTAAAACGAAAAAATAATCGAAAACTAAACGTGTTGTTATCGCAACGCACTTCAACTTTTTTTAAGGGGTCAAAAAGAACTATTCGGCTCGGACAACCGCGAGAAGAATACTTCTTCCCGCGTTGTGGCTCTCCTATTTAGCTTTATTTGCTGATTAGAGAGCTTCGGCGGCCCCGAAAAGATAATCTTTTTGTACACGCGGCCTGTAAGAGATTTTTTTTTGGATAAATTAATGAATCATGAAATAAAATATAGACTAAACTAAACAAGGACAGAAAGAATTACAAAATATGAAAAAAAATGATCGGGAACAGGTATATTTAGACGATAAACAAGACGAAACAATAACATCTGGTACTAACAAATACAAAAATACTTTCTTCCTTATAATATTTCTTGTAGTTTATCTTCTTTTTGATAAACACATAATCAAATCAATAACCAAAGAGCAAATCAATTACTATAATTATTATACCATTCTTTAGAATCGTACTCTCCTAAACCTATAAATACACCTTTCACATTCCAAAAAAAGCCATACGAATTTGATCAAACTTGAAACCACGCTCGCAGGAAGCACCAGCGTTCTCGTCCCTATATCCATACTCGTCATATACGCGGGGCGGTGTCGTAATTATTGCCGCTTAGCGTAAAATTAGCGGGCTGACATTCGCTCGCTCGGCAGAACGAAATCTTGCGAGCTGACGCGATAATCCGACGTTTCCGAAAGACGTCGCACCGCGTAGGTACACACGCACAAGCGCGAGATTATTTACGTCGGCTGTCCGCCCTCGCCATATCCGCGCTGCGCAAGTTCTGGCGTCTCTCTTCCTTTTACGCAAGCGCTGCTTGTAGCACGATCTTGTCCCCTTCGATGTCCAGCACGCGCGTACGGATGTATATACTTGCGTAAGGGGGGTGGGGGGTACATTTCATATACGCGAATTTCTCGGGAGGGAGTGTTCGCGCTCTATCATAGCTAATTTTCAACTCGCCACGAGATGCGGGGGCCCGGAAATGGGATCCGAGATGCGAGGAGTAGGAGGAGGAGGAGGAGGAGGAGGAGGAGGGGGTTTTTCTTTTCGTCGGAAAGTGGAGTGTACACGTTTCCTGTTGATTAATGGAATTCATATTCGTGTTGTCGCTTGGGATGAAGTTAATGGGAAATTTTTTGTGGTCTATTTTAGAGAATAAGGTTTTTATTCTTTGTAAGTGAATGATTTTCAATAGGTTGTCATTGATTACTAAGATCAGAATTGGCAGAAGGATAGAAACTTCTTATGTATTAGATATTGCAAAATCTTTGTTTAATCCTCTTATTTGTGCTTAATAAAAGAACAATAATTATTTAGATAAAGATTTTGACTGATAATACAAATTTCTCAAAACAATTTATATTAGATTACAGATTAATTTGATCCTATATCAATTCATAATTTAAAAATTACAGAATTGCTCTATTGTTGTACTGAAAATATTTCATGACTTTTCCTACGAAACAATCCGATATATGGAATATAAATTAATTGATCAAAACTATGATTATTTTTAATTTATATAATTATTTATTTGAGTAAATATGTCTTATGTATCTGCTTTTGTGATACTGGATTCACAATTTCTGTTGTTCCCCAAAATTACGATATTATACCTCCTATTGTGAGTAAAAATCATTCGTAGAAAACAGAAAAAATAAGAAAATTATATAGAAATATAAATTATGCAAAATCAGAAGTTCGGCAAACCTGGGCCAACTGAAGTGGTTAGGAAAAGTTAATAACAATTCAACCCCGATACCTTTTACCGGACTGTCACGGTAATTCTTGCGAAACTCATCATTCGTTTAATTTTGATCAAACTGTCACGCCAATTTCAATGACTAGCTTCCAAATTATTCTCATCTGAATTCCCCAAAGCCTTTGAAAGCCCCTATTTTTACACGCGCACCCACAAACCACTCCACATGAAATTCAAAGAATCCCGCTCTCGCGAAAAAGCTCCCGACAAAAGCCAGCAGCTCCTCTTCTTCCCTCTGTCTCTGTCCCACTATCAAAGAACCGACACAGCAGAGTATAGTCGTCGCGCGTGAATCGCGGTCGGTTGGAGGCGGACACCTCTTTTTTCATCGAACGCCACTCTCTCTCTCTCCCTCTCGCCCGCGAATTCCGTTCCGCGTTCAACGCCTCGCCTCGTGCCTCCCGCGTTCGTAAATCTCTCTCTCACTCTCTCTCTCTTTCTCGGCCGCTATACGAGGTTACAGCCGCCGGTGCATTACGTTGATGCACTATTTATAAACACGTGATGCGCGTGCGAGCACCGCCGCCGTAGGCGCTTTTCGCACTTTGGCGCGGGTGGCCGCGGTCGCGCAAGATGCCAAGAGTATACATAAGGTAGATGTGGATGTCGATGGGGATCAGCTCGCAAGGGGTTATCTTATCGAAAGTGTCTCTTGTAGGTGTAAGAGGAGAGAGAAACGGAGGAAGTTTCGCGGAACGAGAGTGTCGGAGATGATTTGATTGAATACGATGCGCTGCGGTGGGAAAGAATGCGCGCAGGAGCTAAAAATAATATATATCGCGTTGCTGTTTTGGGAATGGGATTAACGTACTTTGTGCGATAATTTATTTTTCGGGCTATCTGCACCCTGGTAGAACATTAGCGATGGTTTATACCTAAGGTGCGTTAATTAAATGGAATGAATTTTAACAAGAATCAATGCAAAAATACTATAATTCATCTAACAGTTAAAATACATATTTTATGAAGTTGTAAATACCGTATGATTTATTTCAGATTGGAATACATAATTATGAGAGTACAAGCAACGTTCGTTTTTAGCCATAAAGTTATCTGAAAAATAGCTATAGCTTCTGCTTAATATTTCTACCAGGGTATATGTGCAGTATTATATAAATATGTTATTATAATTGCTCGAGGCGTTATTTTTTTTTGTTTTTTTAATTTTCTTCACGGAACTATATTTCTAGAACAACAAATGTATACAATTACCGCCATTAAAATTGTTCTATTTCATTCTTGCAGGAGGAGCACTTGCGCATTCATTTCTCACCTGACAGCCGCGTAACTGTTATATGTAGCTTTCGGTGTCTGAGGATTAATTAACAGTAAAATTGTGGAGCGCGTCTTTGCAGTAGCTTCTGGGAGTGCCGCGCCTGTCGTCGCTTCACTGTTCACGCTTTCTAATATTACACTAACAAAGCCGTGGCTTGGAGTAAAATTTACTCACTTTCTTACTGTTTATATTTGTATATGTTAATTAAATATAATTTTCTTTGCAAATTTTGTAAAAATCGCATATTATATATAGTTTTGATTTAAATTAAACTATCAAGCGGTTCTTCCTCATATTCGCCAGTACTTTAATACCTAAAAATATATATCGACACATCCATCGTTCAAATGACTTTCATCAAAGAATTTCAATAACTTATTACACCACGAGACTATTAAAATCAATTAATATAATATATACGCAAGCTTGCTAGTACACTTTAAACAGCTTCAACATTTGTCATCCTCCTTTCACATCCCCCTATATAACAGACAACAAACGACTACTCCTCTCGCTATACTATATACTTACTCTCCGCGCTCGCAAACAAATCACCTCGTCGGCGCGTATATTTTAATTTCCCTCCCGCCTCTCCCTGGGAGCGCGCACAAAAGCCTACCACCACTCGACTCCTACGATACCTCTCAATTACTCCAATTACACGTTGGCCGGCCTCCCTCGTGAACCCGTCCATGCGCGGAATCGCACCTAAGTAATATAACAGCCACCCGCGCGCGACCCGCGCTCTTGTCAGTCTCTCTCTCTCTTTCTCTTGTCTCGGTCCACCTGCTCTCTCCCTCGCATTCCCGCGTCGCAAGTTTCCAAGCGGGCGACGGCGGTGAACGAGAGAGCAGAGGGATTCCTGCGGGCTAAACCGATTCTAAATTTGTTATTTACGAGGCTAATAATAAAGCGGTGGGGAGGTGCTGCTGCTGCTGCTACTGCCCCGTCTCGTGAGATGGGCGTCCGCCCGCGAGTGGAGACCTGTGTCGCGCTAAATCACAGCGACGCGTGCGTGCGGAGACGTGCTGCTCATGGTGGCCGCGTATTGTTTTTCCCTGTGCACCCGATTGCAGTCGTGTGATTTTATGCTGATTTGAGGCTCTTGAGAGGAGGTGAGGGAAGAGTGTGGAGAGCGGTTTCGCTTGTACGGAGATATTTCCACGAAGCTATATGTATTAGGAATGAATGATGCCGATGTTGATGTTCGTCTAGTGTGCGGTTTGCCGGTAGTGCGATGTGGGCGTTTTGTTAATATGATATTTTTGAGGTTACTGCGTGAAGAACATTTTTTATATGTTTATCTGATAAGTGAAGGATTTATCAATTAGAATTTAGCGATTGTTATTATCAAATTTATTTTTTATTTAGGTAATGACATTGCAAGCCATAATAGTATAAGGTTCATCAATATGATTTCTATTGATATAATATGATTAAAATGAAATTATACTATACACTAAGCAAATATCAGTCACTTTTCATACAATAATACAAAGTTACAAAATCACAGGAAAAATATTTTTTAAGTTATATTTATAGGAAACCCGATATTAAACAAACATTGTAGACGCATAAAAACAAATAATATACGTTAATCTGCAAAAATAGTTAAATAATTCTGATCCACTTAGAATGAAGAAATATTATAACTATATTAGTATATAATCGCCCGATTTAACTCATGCGGCTACCGTCAAGCTCTCTTATACAATAATATCCAACCTGCCCTACGGATCCGCGCGCTAGTGAAGACGTAATGGCACCGAGAGCAATTAATACCCGCCGTCTTAATGCAATCGTTTAATAAGTCGCGCGCCAGGGCGAGAGCTCCGCATTAGCCGCGGGAGTCCACATCCATATAGCGTGCGTTTGATTTCTCGCGCGCGACGGCGAGCCATAATCATTCGTCATCTTTCTCGCGGCGGCTGAAAATCCACGCGGAATTAAGCGTTTCTCGGAGAGCTTGATTAGAGAGCCAGGATTTACGCGACGTGAATTGATCGGCTCTTTCGGCTATTTGCATAGGCGCGCGCTTGATCGATCGCCCGGGCATTTTTCACTGTATATAATATGCGCGCGTCTAGGTGAGTTCATTGAGCGGTGGGATATTAATGGCCGTTTTATTGAATCGTTTATACAGCGGCCTTTGTGCGCAGCCGCGGCGGACGATGGGGTAACGAGTCACGCATCCACGGTGCTCGCTGCGTGTCGCGATTGAAAAATGTAATGATATTTTTCACAAGCCGCAGGTGAGTATCGTGTGTGTGCGGTGCGGGATTGGAAGCGTTTTTGCGCGATGTAGGTTTGCAAAGATGGGGATTAAGTGCGTGACTTTAAGTTAATTAATGGAGGGGAGAAAAAAATTGATAGGGGCTACTGTGATTGATTTGTTAGTGTTATTGAAAAGTCGCTTTGATGGGTGGGATGAAAAATTTGGTGTATTATGGTGAATAAGAGAGAAATGGGGAGAAAAAGGTTTGTAAATAGTTGTGGCCAGCTGAGGTTTGAACTATTTTTTTTAACCGATTACACATTGATTTTTTCACAAGTTAAAGTATGTTGTTTTTATTGTGGATCACGAAAACACAGTAAAACAAGTTGAATGAAAATATTATGTGAATAGACTAATTTTTATTCGGATCATTAGTAAATGTACAATTATTAGATATGATATTTCAGTATTATTCAAATCGAATCTTTCTAAAATTCTCAAATTCGAATAACTTTTCAGAAATTCCGTGTAAATAGAAATTGAATAGAACTGCGGTAAATTGCGGCTTTACTGATAACCTCTATTATACCCGCTAAAGTTCGTTGACTATGTATTTCAAACAAGCTTTTGTATACATACATAAAGTCATAACTTTGGGATTATACTTCGTGCATATTAGAATGTCATTTCCGCGCCTTCTAATCCCATTAGGCGAAGAATCATGTATTCGAAGCAGTTGTAAATGGCCAGATATTTACGATTCTGAGACAGAAATATCATCTAAACATCGTCGACGTAGTCCTTCCGTGGTCGCGCCCACGCTTTCACGATATAATTCACTGATTACAGTGAAAGACTCGATGGTTTACGTATATACAAAAGGAAATAATGCTGATTTGTTGATGTAAATTATGATCGAATCACGCAGTACAATAGACTAAAATTAATATGTGATGGAATGTATTCAATAGAATCGTGTATGTAAATATCTCTAGAATAATAAAATTAATACACGATAAACTTTCATGTAATGAATATAATTCTAATCGAATCTAACGTATTACTTAGCATACACATTTAGATTCAACAACGAGATCTTTGCCATGATCAGAAGAAGAATAGTATTCGCTATCGCAAAAACGAAATCTCGCATCGTACACTTGCTCCTACACTCATATCGAATGCATATATCCAACACAAAGCATCTCCTCTCACAATCAGCATCACCACTACAACTTGCCTCCAACACCGGCAGCATATCCACCAAAAAGAAACCTCACGCTCTATCCTGGCAAAGGAGTTCCTACTGCGCGGGCGAGCGAGAAATAAAGAAACGATATCTTTCGTTATCTCTCTCCGTCTCTCCTCGGTCCATTGTGCCTCTATAGCCGCGCTCGCGCGCGGGCGTAAAAAATGATCGTCATCAGCGGCTGCTGTTATTACGAGTCTTCGATAAAAATCTACATGGGATATGCCCAGCGCCGCGCGCGTATAGCCTTTCTCTCCTCCTCCCGTGGCCAATCATCGCCCTGGGTTATGCCATTGTTGCGGGTGTTTTACGCGTCGTTTTTGCCGACTCTGCGGTGTATAGTGTGGCTTGATGACTCCTCCGCATTGGGAGTATGCTACTCGTCGTCTTTTTAGCTCTGGAGAGTTGCCGATAGTAACTGTAAGAGTATGTATAGTGCTATTGCTTTGTTTGCGCGTGAGTTGTTTGGTACGCGCGGAGGGGTTTCCGAATGGGAGCGAGTCCGCGCGTTGATTCTGGGATAACAATATAGTCGATTGAGTATACGATTAATTTCTTCGTCGTTTTTAGCAGAAAATTATTGGATTGTTGTTCCTATGTGTATTTCGAATGGAGGCAATAAGAGTTTATAAGTGAACTTTGATTTTGAACTTTTAATTGTTTATAAATAGTTAAAGAAATATATATGGATGGCAAAAATATTTATTATACAATTTCTATTGTATGTACTGTTTAATATCCTGTGCTAATCTACATGCTAATAAGATTGTTTAAAATTAATTTGCAAGATATTACAGATTATCTCTGAATGCAAAATGAATTATATAGCTAATAAAATAAATCAAGAGTCTTGCATTTTCATATAAGTCAGCGATTTTTCTAGGCGATTTCCAGTATCAGAGTGTTTAATATATCCCATCGCGGTACTTACAAGGAAATTGATTCTTTAAAAAGGTATATAATATGTACGGCAAATTGTTAAGATTATTTTAGTTTCCCAGATTTATCAACGCCAAGCAAATGATCATTAGCGAAAAATACATACACATATATATAAGTGGACGAGTAAATTGCTGCTTTCCTTTACCGAGAAGCGGAATTCTCTCTCTTACTCTCTCGGCTAACCAAGCGAAAAAGGTTTGCATCGCACAGGCGTGTCTCTCGTTTCTTCTCGTTCTTGATACTAAAAGCCCCCGCGGCTTCTCCCATTACGCGTTTTAGGCTGAGACATGTAAGTCACGCTGGATATTACATTATACACCTTCTCGTAAATTGTAATCAAACAATGGAGAATTTGATACAATGTTTGTAATCATCGCATCAAGTGCAAATGCCTTGACGAGTTTAATGTTCTTTTAGCAGTTTAAATTTGAAATGTAATATTGCATAAATATATGATTTTCACCAATCCTACAATTTAAAAATGTTTCTTTTAATTTCAGATTATTACATTAAAATTGAAAAATATTAAAGTTTGTTTGAGCTTGATCAATTTATTTTTTATAGTTTCTAAATTTTATTAAGAAAAGCATAGTATTACAAAAACATTGATAAGACACGTTTTTTATGACGATTGTTTTATATATCAGCCTCAAATTTACATTTGATATTTTTATACTAAAGATTAATTAATACATATTCATAATCTAAAAATAACTAATAATATAAAAACATTTGATCAAACATTCATTACAATTGTACCACTTTCTCCATTTAGAACAAAATATAAAACTGTATACATCCTATAAACTTTCTAAAACGTTCGATTCGAATTTCGAAGCTACTCCCATAGCGCGGAAAAACAAACAGTGCCTCCTCTAGCAGCCTGAACATTGCTCTCAAACAACAAAACAAGATCACGGCTTACCATGACGACGCTCCGCGCTTGTTCATCCAGCTGAATTCCTAGCAACGAGTCTCTCAGTTACACAAGCTCCGTCGACACAACCAGGCTGGACTCCTCCTCTTTCTAACCCCGTAGGCCCTCCTCACTCTCCGGATCTACATACACACGCACTCGCAGGAAGCCGGAAACGAGCTCGAGATAAAGAAGAAAAAACGAGTCATCGACGGGCGCCTGGAGCATGCGAAATTCAGCCAGTGATACGACCGCGAGAGCGTAAAATCATCATCCTCCCCCTGCGACACGGCTGACGCGTAAGCCGCAGGAAGAAGAAGAAGAAGAAAAGGAAGCAGGGGACAGCGACAGCGAAGAAGCTGTCAGCGCAGCGAAGATGAAGGTGAAAAAGACGACGCCGAAGATGTCCGGGCTGGTCGTCGCCGCGCTGCGCAATCTGCGCGACGCCCACGGGTCTACCGCCAAGGAGATCATGAAGTACATCATGGCCGAGTACAACGCGTCCGAGGCGACGGTTCAACGCCAAGTGAGTTTCCGTTTTGGATTTTTACGCTTTTTTCTCGATTTTTAATCAAATAACCATTCATTTTTGCAGTTGAAAATATTTCAATGGTTTATTAAAAAAAAAAGCTTCATTTACACTTTTGCTGTCATGAAATATATTTACTTTTTATTACAAAAGAGAATTAACAAATATCTTATTAACTGTTCATATAGTTAAAAACGGCCTTGAAACGGGGCGTTGAATACGGCATCCTGAAAAAGACAACTGCCGGGTACAGCCTCAACACGGACGCGGAAGTCATCGGGCCCCTCGACCTGGCGCAAATGGACAGTTGCGGTCGCAAGAAGAGTAAGTTTTTGATCTAATGAATAACTCAAAGAAAATTTTTATACGTTCCTCCTATTAAGTTCGAATTTTGATTATTTTAAAACAACGTTAACTTTGACACATTTTCGGTTACTAAATCGTTTGTTTAGTGTTTGAAAAATAACCCACATACAATAATCATAAAAAGTTTAAATGGAAAATTTTAATTAATTATTAGATAAATATTATTAGTGTCACACATTAAATAAAAAAAAAATAGTAAATCAAAATTTGAAATATATTTCTCTTAAAGCTATAGAAAACTTTATTTTCATACCATTTCCGCTTGATTTAATTTAAAATAAAAGTAAATAAATGCATCCTCTCAGACAATCGGCAATTTCAGTACTCTTTGCATACGACCATATCACCAAAACAATAAATACCACCCTTCACACTAATCTAACAAGTCAACTCTAACCTCACTCCCCTTCACTCTTCCAGAGAAACGCATGTCCTGCAAGCCCAAGCGCAAATCGTGCAAGCCCAAACGCAAGGCTTGCCCGAAGAAACGTCGTCGCAAGCGCAACCCATGCGGCACGTGCTCAGCTCGTGGCCGTCGCGGCGATTGCAGCAGTGGTCAAGCTATTAACCTCGTACACGAGCGCACGCCTACCCTCGAGGAAACAAATCAGCGCGGAGGCAGTGGCAGTGGTGGCAACAACGAGGCGGACAAACGCAGCGACGACGAGGTCGACCAGGACCAGCAACCACAGCGGCGCAGTCGCAGTCGCAGCAACAGCAAAGCCGGCGGTAGGCGCAGCCGCAGTCAGAGCCTAGCCCAGAGCCGGTTCTCCGGAAGCGGCGACGATGATGAGCAGGATAACGATTGAAAAGAGGGGGAGGGAGGCTTTTTTTTCTCTTTTGGTTAAAATTGTGTAGTATTTTTTATTCTAAATTCCGCGCCCTCCACGGGGCTCGTGTATTATTATTGTAGTCGTGTCTAGGGTATACGCGTCTGTGTACTCATGACTTTTCGTCTTTTTTTAGTGACTGTTTTTTATACGCGGTATTTATTGTATGTAGATTCTTGTGGTCGGACGGAGCTTTTTAAATTTTCTTGACATATTGTGCAACCCTTTTTTGATCTGGTTTATTTATATGATGAATAAATTCTCTGTGGTATCTTTACAAATACGAGTGTTGTTTATTTTTAACATTACCTTAGTTAAGTATCGAAGCGATAACCTCTTTCCTAAAGAATAAAGTTTTAAGGTTATTATTAATTTTTAAAAGCTTAGTTTTAAATATGAATTCGCTGACATTTGAGATTTTATTGTAATATTTTTAATAATTGGATATTTTTTTAAAATAAAAATATTGTTATTCAATTACGTTATCTAAAAATTTATAACAAATCTATTTAATATCAATTCAAGAACATCAATTTTTTATAACTTTATAGATTAATCCTAGTAAATACGACAAAAACAGCTTCTAAATGTATCTCTCAAAGAGTTCATTGATAATTAATAGTTTAATATTTTGCAAATACTTCACTCACATTATTGATTCCTTAAAAATCAATCATTCAATTACGACGAAATATTTCACGAATCCTATGTGTAAGAAAAGTTGCCGTGCGCGCAATTGAAGCCTCATTATCATGACAAATCGTTAACATCGTGCTCCGCGACTCGCGCGGGACTCTCGGATGCGATTCGCTAAACGGAGTCGATTTTTAAGTGCCGGAGCTGTGAACAAACTCCCGAAGTCATATATTTCTTCGATGCCGGAGGTCAGCGAGCAAGTGCGGGTTATACGCATAGACGAGAGGTAATCGGCCCTGTTTGCCTATAGGTCTATTAATAGCTCGGTTAAAGCGCGAGGTGATAAATATAAGTTAATTTGTAATCCCCGGTAAGAACTGAAAGTTTTTTCTTTTTCTTCAACTAAAATTTTCGACCTATGCTTCACGCAATAAAGTTGCAAGCTCTTATATTTATTTGTTAAGGAGGTTCATGTGCGACTCCCTAGTCGAAGCAGTGTTAAATCAAGAGATAAAATTTGAAAAAAACAATAGTTATAATGACCTTCATTCATTTAAATGATGTAAATAGTCAATGTTTTATAAAAAAAAGTCTATTCAACGTTACTAAGCAAACTTTTTCAACAAAATGTCGACATTTTAGAAACGAATATTACCACCACAAACAATTATTGATAAAGTACAGGAAATTTTTTTCACGCGCATTTATAGGAGGAAAAAATTTAAAATTATTCAAAACTCAGAATGCAATAGCCAATTAAAAAAATATATTATTTTACCCACATGTACGAAGTTATGAACAACTATCTATAACAAATATCGCCACCACAAACAATTATTGATAATGTACAGGAAATTTTTTTCTTCCTCAATCGATTTAGTTTTAAAGGTCTCATTTTGTTCCTTTATCAATAATTGGTTGCGATGACGATAACTGTCTTTAAAATATCGACGTTTTGTTAAAAAAAGTTTGCTCACTAGGAGAGGCTCAGGGATCCGGATCACGGATTCGGCTGAAACTTTGGCATAGGTTTTTGGATATAGAAATATGAA
>UXGD01006718.1:0-12065 GCA_900474315.1 Torymus auratus
TTTATTTATTTATTTATTTATTTAACTCCAGAGATACATATTCTTACATATAAAAATACAAGTTTATGCACATTGGCGGACTATCACATGTAGTAATTATTTATACAATAACCTACTGTAATGCCACCAATCCTACAGAAGAAAATAATATTTCCTGTACGCAGGTCTGGATAAAATAACAGTTTATTTAATAAAGCTTGTAATCCAAACAACAAAAAGAAACTTACAAAATAGAAACAAGAAGTAAGAAATACAGAACCACATATCAACGCGTGTCTTGCTAATGAAAATTATCGAGAAAAAAATAAAATGCTTATTTTCATATGTAAGAGCGAGCGAGAACGGCTACGGAAGAACGCATGTCGTAGTGCCGAATCCGTATTACCGCACGCCGGGATGGCCAATCAAAAATTTATGATGCCGAAGGACTGCGCGACGACGTTTGTTTGACTGCAGCGCTCGTAAAAGCTACTCGACATAAAAATCTCCCGGAGTATAGGTATCCGACTCGCGCGCGCTCTTCTCGCTTTGTTTTGTCAATGGTTTTTCCACACATCGAGGCGGATAAAAGAAGGCAGAGGGAAAGAAAGGTGGAAGCGTACCGGCTGATGCACCGTACTCGAACGACTCTCGTTACTGAGAATGTGGGAATTGCTTATTTATCAATGAAAATTGCGCCCCGATAAATAACGAAGCGGCCTAATAAGGATCTTTGGTTTTAAAGTCCCTTTTACGATTTGCCTCTGACAAACGCGGCTTCTTTTTCCGCGCGATAACGCGTCACTAGCTCGCTTCGACCAGCAGGCGAGAAACAATATCGTAAAATCGTATATCCTCGATGCAGTATATACCTACCCACGCGATGGAGAAAAATTCACGAAAAGAACTTCATGAAAAATCGACAGCCTTTGGGTTATATTCTTTCAGTGTTATGTTCAGTTCCAGGTCCGAGCATATGCTTTCGCTTAGCTCTGATTTAGTCGAATTGCCGGGGCAAATGTGTGACGCAGACGAAACTCTACTTCTTGTGGCTGTATAAAAGTGGGCCAGAAACCGAAGAAGCTTCGCTTGACGAATTAGCGGATTCGCCGGGGCGGAGAGTTTACGCGGACTCTGAATGTCGCGGCTACTTAGGACTCTCGAAACGCTTTTAGTCTTCCGGCCGATTGCCTTTTTCATATAAGTCTTATGCATCTTGTACTAGTATATCTTAAATAAATAGATTTTTTCTTTATTTAAATCATTTATCACTTTAAAATATTTACGAAAAAATAATTATTTATATATTCTACTTAAAATGTGTTTGATCTACAATAGTTTTCCGAATTGAGTGATTTCATACTGAAGCTACAAAATAATACTCATCTTCTATTAGTATTGATATATAAAACGTTTTCATTAACTTTTTTTCAACTGGTAGTAAAGGTATGAGTTTTAATAAAGTGTTGTAGCCACTATATCCACACTCAATTTGTATGAAAAGATTATGTTTATATGATGAATTATAGAAAAAAATACAAACACCATAATAATGATTATAAATTGAAATCACATCTCTACATTTATTCATTCATTTTGATAACCTTTCTTTTAATAACACAATGAGTATATGACTAAGCTGTTTCTTTAAAGAGATTGTTTCAATATAGAAAAGATCTTTGCCGCTTGTATTATCATAATAATTGTATATCGATTAGAAATTTTGAAAAAACGAATAAAAAAGGATGCTGTTGCAATGATGCTATTGCAATGATCGAATCTAATAAACCAGTTAAATAACTATAAATTGTTGATATCGCGTCATATGTTCATTAAAAATATCCCAATTGCAGCATGGGGATACATAACTATTACGCGCAATATTCGCGCACAGTCGGGCCGTGCGCACACGGGCGCAACGGTGTAGTAAGATCGAGCAATTCAATATTCGTGAATGACGAAACGCTCGAGTCCCACGGCTGCTGTCGGCCCGGCCTAATGCCATCATTATATCGGCTTCGTTATCGTCCCATTGTGTACTTAGCACAATCACTAAAATAGAACTTGCACACGCCGGGGACCGCCAGTCGACGCGCCAGGCCAGGAACTGTTGCGCTCGAGCCGCGCCATGTGACTATGACTTCTCCTATATACAACGGGCTGATTCATGTCACATTCTTAGGGCTGACTGAATCGAAAGGTCTCTCCTGCATTGATCGCTCGCGTTTCGCTACTCCAGCAAAACCTTTGCGTCACCTAACATATTAAATGCAAACGTTCCTTTTTTCACGGTATATAGAATTATGATTGAATTTATCTATATGAACGACCGCTTCTATTCTAGTATTATTACTGATATAATATATTATATAAGATTAATATAAGTGAGATTTTTAAATTTGATTTTTAAAAAGAATTTTTTCAGTAAGACAATGATTACTTAGTGACTTGTAATATATATTTATATGTTTATCAACTTTTTGTTCACTAATTTAGCATTAAATATACACATATTTAGTACAGGGCGAAAAGAAATAGCATATATAAAAAGCCGGGCCCGAATCATGTTAGCATACAATATCCGAAAATTTCTTCATCTCGAGCTCCCACGTGCATAAATTATATCCAGTGCGGATCCTCTTCTCGTTGTAAATGCATTACAGTAGGTTATTCCCCTAACATGAGAGAATCCGGAGAGCCTCTGATGTGCTACGGCTTTTTATGAGCCGACATATACTCGCGCCGAAGTACCTGATGATTGGCCACGACTCCAGCGAGAATACGCGAGCTCATAGATAATTAAAAAGAAAATGCTGCGGGAAAACCAGAGAAACATGACAAAGTTGGTCTGACGTAAAGAGCTTGCTTCGTCCTAGTCATATCCCTGGAGAGATACAAATGTTGGGGATGACGAAAAGTATATACGTGGCGCCAGCCCGTAATATAAAAACTATCAGCGTGTACGCGCCGTTAATAATATTACGCACCAGCTTATGCAGCCGGACACGCATGACGTATACGCGCAAAATGTATGCACGTCGTTTCAGCGCTCCCGCCCAGTATAATTTATGCATGACGCGAACGTGGGCAGCCCGAACTGCCCCATACCTGGAGAAGCTTTTCCTATAAATAATAAATAATTTTCAGGCAGGTTGATAGCCTCGGCAGCAGGGAACGCGATTTCTAAGTGTAATTTAGCCCCTCGATCGCGATTCGTTTAGCCTGTCTCCAGTGTCGGTTTTTCTGGCATTCTTTTTCGATACTTTCTTTTGCAGAAATCGTTTGCCCAGGAGTAAGAAAATGTTAACGATTTGCGTTTTACTTGAGTTATTTTTTTTGTAGGATATAATTATTTTGATTTTGCACATCACTAATGGATTTTTCAATTATGAACCTTTAAGAGAATACATTAATAAAAAAAGAGTGCATATAGAAGCCAACGGACAGTAAGTTTACTGGCATATGAATTAAAGGTATCACAGAATTAGCAGAAAAGTATGAGGTTTGGGAAGTTACTATTACAATAGATTTACTGTCTTCACACTTTCATAACTTTGATTTGAAGTGAGAACGGTTCACGGTAATAACAGTCTTAAAGCATTCTAATCGATTTCATGGAAGATGTACACTTTCCAGATATATATCTCACTAGCACATGCATCTAAAATATTTTTTTTATAGTTCATTGTTGATTTCTAATCAGCTATAATAGTTTATCGGTAAATAATATATTCATCTCTACACGAAGAAAATAGTTCAATGAAAATTACTATTTTTTATAGTAAATGTGGGACAAACTTATTTTCTAATTACTTAAATTCATAGTTAAAATTGCAATTTGTACAGTTAAAATTACAAAATAATAGCAATTATAACTAATTGTAGTGATATTCATGAAAATATGAGTCTGTCCCATGTTTACTATCGAAAATTTTCGTTACAAAATTGTTCTCCGTGTAAACGCAACCTTATATTATCCAAAATTCCATTAAAAAGCTTAACTAATAAAGTATACTTAACTATGATTAAGAACTTAAAAATTCTATAAAAAACTTCTACGCTTATGCAAAATCACTCGCGGGCATCAAACTTTTCGACCAGTTTTGAAAGAAAGTCATCGACAACGAGCATCAAGAGACTTATTTAAAAATTGACACCGACTGAACGCAGCCAACTTTCCGCCAGCAGCTTATAGATATTGACGCACCCAATTCTCTCATACGCGAAGCTATATACACGCGTTAGCTACGCCAAAAAAAAGCAGATAGCCCACGGCGCTTAGCCTCTCCGAGCAGATTAAGATGACAATCGTTGCCTCGCATTCGCGACTATACGACACCCCCGCGGGAAATAAGTGGGCGCTACACGCGGGGACGCGATGTATATACCTGCGCCCGGAGAGGCGCGCATAAATTATTTTCCCAAATCGATCGCCGTGCCGCTAAACAGCTTTCTCGCTCCCTCTCGCGCGCCCTTGTGAAATTTTCAGCCGCGCAGCGCACTCAAGTTGCACCGCGCCTTTACACAAGGACGATCGAGGTTGTTTGATGTTCAACTTTTGGAAATTTAGCCCAATTTCGAAGGAGATTAGTTGACAATAAGATAAAGGAATTATGAGGCTTCGAGATGATTTTGGATTCTTGACACATCAAGTCTCGCTGGAATTGCGGGTGAAATTGTTTACGAAAATTTGCTACACATCCCTGGTAGAAAATAAACCAACTTTGTTGGTTAGCACGTTATAATCAAATGTATGTGTTTCTTAACATCGAAATCGAAATTCAATACTATTTAAATAAATATGATTATAGTTTAAAGCATTTCTAATATTTTTTTTCACGTATAAATAGTTATTCTTGGTCGACAATAGCAACATATGGTGACGTTATTAAATTAAAAATTGACAAACAGTTCTCAAACCATTGATTAACATTTCTATCAGAAAAATTATTGTATTGTAAAGTAGCACTGAGAGATATACTCGGCAGATAATAGCACATGATGATAAATCATAATTTTCAAACTTGAATAACAAAATATGATTGTAAGACAAAGATTATTAAGTTATAAACATTAATTATTATTTGAATTTTTCATTGTTCCTCAATGTATCTTTACTAAAAATTAATAGTTTAGGTTATCATTAAATACTACAAGAAATGGTAAATTTTGTGAAAGAATATATTGAATTTGGCGTATAAAAATGGAATGGCGAGGGATACAGAACCTTATTAAACCCTCCGCGTGTAAAAATCTTCCGATACATTATATTTGTTTACGAAATATCGACTAACAATTACAATTTGTTACGTTTGTCATAATATACCTATAGGCCAGAAAGAAACGAATCCCTTACATACGTGAGAAATTTAATTTATACATGTGACAAATGAAGTTTAACGTAATAATTTTTTTTACAAAATATTAGCTTTTGTTTGGCTGAAACAAGATTTCATGTGTTATTAAGACATATTTTTTTGTTAAATTATAATTTTTACATCTGCATCGAATATTTTTGTAATAAAGTTTGCTATATAGAGGAAACTACTAAAATAAAATTAGCAGTTTTTATATTTCTCAATTTTTTCTGTAAAAGAACTAGGTAGTTTCTTCTGTAAGTTTCTTACATAATGTTTCAATAAATAAATAAAACAATTTTCGCAGTGATGACTATAGCTCTCGGATCTCATAATGACTAAGTTCACGGATAATAATCAGTGTTTTCGTGTTTAGTTGGTTGAAATTTAAATGAAATAAAAGATAAAAGAGGTTGTTTCTGAATAAGAGTATTCATTATTTACTTTGGTAACGTTTAGTAAATTTGTTCTTCCTATCATATAACTCACAAACCTCTTTTGTTTCTTACTTGATTCGGAAAAAACCATAATTTAAAAGAAGATTTAGTACGTCTTTACTGCAACAGTTGCTGGGAATTAATTTAAAGATAAAAAATCTTGAGAAGGGTGTAGTATCAAGTCCTACAAAGGGAAACAAACACTGTTTTAATTATAGGCATTCCATCCGTACTAAATTATACAAGAGTGCGTATTAAGGTACTGTGGATTGAATGCCAGTGAAAAAATCCTGAGTAAACTTGGCGTATTTATGTTCGATAAAAGGTTAAATGAATTAAATAAAAGAAATACATTTAAGGAACCGGTAAATCAAACCAAATAAAATAATTTTAATATTAGGCATTCAAAGAGTTGTTTATTAGAGCTATAATATTCTATAATATTACAGTATTGAGGAAATCATTTTGCCATCCTTGTCCTAATGCAAACAAAATTAAACTTGACTTTGCGTCATGTGTGTTACAAAAATCTCGGCTTGTTGATCTGAAGGTTGACACAAGCGACAATTAATCTTGACATTGTGATAAAAGTTGGTTTAATAAAAAGCGCCCGGTCTGTCACATACACCAAGTATTAAAAAATATGTTATCTTTTCTTATCTTCCTCCAAGGTATGCTAATTACAAATCTACTTCAAACATACATCAATCATTGAATACGTCAACATACATTATTCCTTTGTTTGTCGTTCTTCAAATTTATTTTTAATATTCCTTTATGATAACACTTCTTGAAATTTCTTGTTATTATTAACGAAAGAGTTTATTGCACTACTACAACTCATCCTTTGAGCTACCAGATTTTAAAATATTTTCAGCAAAGTTTATAGAGCTCCAGAACTGTTTGTCTCCAAAATTATTTTCATTCGACATTTCGAATTTTTCTGGCCCTGAAATGTGCAGGTAATGAAAATCTTTTTCAGCTGGGTCTATCTTCTTCCAATCCGGTGTAAGATCTTGGGTTCTAAAATTTAAATAAATATATGCTTGTATATAAATTAGATTTATTAAAATTTTACCTAAAAATAATATAATACACAATACAAACCCTTTTTCAGCAAACGAAGCCCATAAATGTAAAATATCATCCTGAATCTCTCGATCGTCATTAGTTGTTGTGGGATCAAAAAAGGGTGTGTCAAACGCCAGAAAAGTATCATCTGAATGGCTAACACCTGTTAAGAATTATTTATGAAAAGCTGCATTTAAAAACTCACATTTATATTAATTTTTAAAATGAGCTCATGTTTTTGTTATTAGCACTAATATATTTTTAATTTTTTTCTAATATTGGTAATTATATACAAGTTAAGATGTATTTTCCAAATTCAAACTTTTATGACAAAAGATCTACAATCACTCTATAAATATTAAGACGATGATGCAATTATTGAACGGTTAAAATAAATGAAATAATATAGCTAAGAAAATAATAGTAAAAAGTAATCAAAGCTAATGGGAGAAGAACTAACCAAAGTCTTCTTTAGTTCCGCTAAGTGTATCGCTGAGACTTCCGGCGGCTCTGTAGGTGAAGTAATAAAACCACACCGGACTCTTATTCGCTTTAGCTTGCATCCTAGCGGCTTTCTCTGCATCCACGACAAACAGCCTATCACCCACCATTTTTGTGATTGGCTTCACGTTCAGTCGGTTAATGGGATTGTTTCCCATGTAATGCTCCCTAATTTTCGCTGCCGTTTCTGCACGCAACTTGTGTGGAATTGTGTAATTGAAATCCAATAAGTGCGGCGCGAGCGATTCCCAATTTTCATTCAACTCTTGCAGGTATTGGTCGTTGGCCGCGAATTCTGCGAATTCGAATTGAAAAATACGCTAATAAAGCCAGTAAAACAAAATATATATGTGCAGTTAAGGATATTGTGCAATAATTACCTGCTACTGGGTATAGACCCTCGTCGCTGGTGACACTTGTGATCCACGGAACATCTAAAACATCTCCGCTTTCTAGCATTTCTACAGGTGAGCGATCGATAAATGGCTTATCTCCTGCTTTTTCTACAACCGGGCCAAAGGGCGTGTATGGGTTGTAAAGCCAAGGCTAAAAATAATTTACTTTTAACGTATAAAACATCTAAATTTAATACAATCATTTTTGTAATTTTTTTTAACGTGCACAATATAAAACCATTTACTTCAACTGCACTTTAGATATTTTATGTATCTCGTTTTATGAAAACGAATAAAATTAATTGAAAACAGTACCAGTAAAAAGTATTTCAATATACAATATTCATGAATAATTATAAATGCTGGATGTATCTGATCAAAAGTAATTGCTTCAGATGTGTTTTTATAATACTAACCAAAATTCAATAACAGTAAACAGATTAACATTATTGTATATATTTTGAAAAAAATTCTGATTCCATAAAATAAATTCTTATATTTAATATTCGCGTAGGGAAAAATATAATAATTATATTATAACAATATAGGAATATGATAATTCTTCAAAACAAATATCCATATAAAATGTTGAGCTTACATTCATATATTAACGCCCCCAATGAAGACTAGCACAACTCAGTCTTCTCTTTTATCTCCATAAAGAAACGCGAGTTGTGATAGTCTTCGTTGGGGGCGTCGATATTATATGCTTACCATGAAATTTTTAACAGCTTGTACAATAGATCTTCCAGGTCGTGACTTTAAACACTTGACCATCTCCTTGGTACTGTCTGTCGGGCAGCCCATAAGAACACCGAGTCTTTTCGCCTTTTCCAACGAATTTTCCGTCTGGGCCCAGCAATTCAGCACTGTACCACTGGCGGATATTCCATTTTGGAAAAGTCCAGCGCTAAGCGGCGAGAAGTAGTGGTAGTGCACACTCACGGCACCGGCACTCGAGCCGACAAGAGTTATCTTCTGATGGTCGCCACCGAAAAATTCAATGTTGTCGTGAACCCAGCGCAACGCCATACTTTGATCTTTCAGGCCCATATTGCCGGGTACAATGTCATCTTCAGTGCTCAAGAATCCTGCAATATTAGATATATTGATGCAGGTATCTTTTACAATTCAATTTATTTTATCGATCATTATTAGGCTACACTAATAGATGCATGATGTCTATATCAATTATTTTAATAAATCTATATTACGTTAGATGTAAATCGTCCTTTAATAACTGGTACTAATTTAGAGTAAACAATAATATTTAATTTACTCAAAAATCAGCTATCTCCCTTATTTTGACGACATAAAGTTTTAAAGTTCAAACTTTGGTCTACAAAATATTTAATTATTTCTTTAATCAAATGTGCAAATCTATAAACATCGAATCATCACCTCATATGAAAAGTAAAAGAAAATTATAATTAGATAAAATTCTGATTTTACGAGGTTTGAGAATTTTAAGTCCGCATTGTGAACAATATTTTTCAGTAATAAATTTAAAGGTAGTAAATTCGTTTTCATTCCATATATTGTGGGGTGAAATTTGGTATTTTAGGCGTACAAACATCCGTACATCAAGGACGTATATTTTCATTATTAATTTTTGCTAATCAAGTATTAAAAATACAAATTTTATTCAAAAGCTATGGAGAGTTTTTCATCTAAATTGCAATTCCAGGTTGAAAAAGATTTGTTCCTACCTAGTGGGCCTACACGATAGTTGACCGACACAAGTATTACATCTTTGTCCATCAAATACTTGGGGCCATACACATCGGTCGATCCATGGGTAAAAGCGCCACCGTAAATCCAAAATAGAACAGGCAAAGGCGAACTGTCGCCTTCACGCTCGGGCACATAGATGTTTAAGTAGAGGCAGTCCTCGGCGCCTATCACCCGATCACCCGGCATGTAGTTCGGTCTGTGGTTGTACTGCAGACACGGGTGGGACATCTTCGTTGCTTGGATCTCGCCGAGCCATGGCGTTATCGGCCGTGGAGCCTGTTTGACGGTGACCAAGTTATTGTCGATATTTTTTTAAATAGTCTTCGAATACCGATGACACAATTTCTACGTTACCGACATGTAGTCAGCTCAAAAACTAATTTGCGGGATAAATGTTTTCTAAATATGAATGCGATTGCCATAGAATCTTTTTTTCATTTTTATTGGTGTCATATCCAACGATTGTTTTTCAATAAGACATTTTTTATTCGAAGAAATAATTGCGAATGTATAATGATGGTAATGTAGAAACTTATACATATAGCAATACAATTTCTATCTTATCAACACCATACTTTTTATTTAATTCATTGATTTCTAAGCAATCTTTTATAATAACAATTAATATTTCGATAAAGTTCAGTTATACAAAATATATGCTCAGAAATATTTGTTAGCGTTTCTATATTTTCTAGAAGATTTTTGTTTTGAAAAATGTAAGTGACATATACCACTCAAAAAATGTTGTGTCTAGGAGAGTATCAGAGACCCAGATCACACAGTTCGGTTCAAACTTTGAAATATGTTTTTGGATGTGGAAATATGAAAAGTCGTAATATTAGACCTTCCTAAAAATTCAAATTCTGTACATTTTTCATTTAATTTTTTTGTAATCTTGGAAAATCCTCTATTTCAATCGGGAACCATTCAATCTTGGAAACTATTGAATACAATTTTAAAACCGAAAAAAATAACTAGAGAAAACGAGCTTTATTTACTTCTTTTTTTAGAATAAAAAAATATTTACTTCTTCCATAATCAGGGCATTTTAAAACTCAACAACGAAATTGCTACTAAAATATAGGCACAAAGTTTTACTGTGAATTTAAAATGCTTTTTCATAAATAAAAAAATGATATAAACATCAAGCAATAATTATTGTTGTACATATAAGAAAGTAAACTTCTTTTAATAATTGATTTGCTGTTGTATTTGCACATTTTTTATGATATAATTTTCACAGTTTGACATACAGTTGTTGAATGTCGTCTCTCGCGAAATATATAATAGCATAAATTATCTTCGTAAATTGTTTAGAATACTACTTACAGAAGAGCTTGCATCGATACTTTATTCATGTAACGAAAAAAAGGAAAAGATAACACTATCTATCGTGAATAAACATGCATAAGATGTAATTACATAAAACAGTTGATAAAAATAATGAACAAAACAGACATAATATCAAACGGAATTCTTCTAGATTTTCGGTCATATATCTTGACCCCTCACCCTACGTCCTTTCAACCAATAGCCGTTCATTTATTCCAATCTATCCGAACCAATGTTATTTAAGTTAAAGTGTCAAAACTCTCCACGAGCTGTTCTGTTACCAAAAACTTTGTATTGAAATCAGATAGATCTCAAGCGTGGTAACATGCACATCTCTCTCGATAACACACTAGCTAGTATAAAGTCGACATACCACAACACAACATTTATAAATTCAATTTAGCTATTTCTTTATTATTTGTTAGGCATAACTTATTTTCTATGTAATTGTATTTTATTCAATAAAGATGTATTGTTTTGTTGTTGTTATACCGGAAATATAATTTTTCTTATGTAAATTGATACAAAAGTTGTTCATGGATTATAAGAATCTGCATTTAGTTCGGAAATATTATGAAATTAAACGTACCTTAAATCGCAGCTTTCCAACTGGTGGCAATGCGAAAGGAATACCCTCGTAAACTTGATACTGCCTTCCATAGTGAGATACCTTATAGTATCCGCTGATGCCCCCGAGAGGTGTCTTGACTTTCGGTATATCGTCGTCCGATCGGACAAGGCACGACAGCGCTGCTATCAAGAATAAAACGCTCGCCGGCCTGATCATCTTGGCTCAACTGAAATCACTCTGCTGCTGTGACGTGCGTAGCTACATTTGGACGGAGCTCAACAGTCGGGATTCGAATCGAAAAAAGACGCTGATAAGCCCACATCTGATCGCCACTCGCGGGCTTTGTAATTAATCTAGTAAAGATTTCATGCATGCAGTGCATTTTGCTAGTACTTATGCAAGATAATATTAATACTTTATGTAGGATACATTTTTTTATATAGGTGTTGTTTATTATATTCCCGCAATCTTTTTATTTATATATATCTTTATTAATTATTTTTAATTGAGATTTTAGAACATGCTACATCCCCCAAATTTCGCTTTATTTGAGACGAATCTGATTTTAAATAATATGAAAATATATGTTTGTGGCTTCCCGGAAAAATAACTTAAGGTGGCTCCGGCGATTTTTAAAACCTATAAATATCAAAAAAGAAAAATCTGTGTCGAAACTTGAAATCTCAAG
>UXGD01006719.1:0-12062 GCA_900474315.1 Torymus auratus
ATCGATTATTGTCTTGAATATTGAGGCAAGACAATACAATATCAAGATTAATCTTGCTATATCGTGCAGCCCTAGTTTGTAAATGATTTTCTGATGCATGCTGTATCAATTGTATTTAGCTGGGTTTTATAATGCACGTTTCGATTCCATATCATTTTAATGCGCCGAATGAGCACATCAACATCGCCCGGTATTTCTTCTAACCGTGCAACTTTAATATACACACCGGTAAAAAGCGTCCCAAATTCACGCGCGGGCGCAGTCCATTGCTGCGCTAAAATGCGCGCTATCCAAACGATTCTTCACGTGGAATCCTTTGATATCTGTTTTTATCCATACCTATACTGCATATATATACGCTATCCGAAAAAGGTGTATATAGATAATCGCTCGAAATACCGGCGTCTCGCGGCCCGGAATCCTGAGGAAAGACTAAAAGGCCGCCGCTGCTCGTACATCGCTCTAATTTACCGCGTGTGTGCACGGGCCGACGGCGGATGCTGGCCTGCGCTCTCTCCCCCTTCTCCGAGCCGTAAAACAAGATCGTCGCGTCCGCAAGAAAGAACAAAGCCGCGCGCCGCATACCAGCTCGCGTCAAAGTTCCTCCGCGCGACGGCGACGGGAGAGATCGCTCCTCTTTTTGTCCTTGCGCCTGGCCGCGAGCCGAGAAAAAGAAATTCATCCGGAATAACTCGCGAGAGAGTCGCCGAGTGGATATAGGATACACATCACGTGTGCTTTTGCTTGATGGTCCTTAAGGCCGCGCTGCGGAGGTTAAGGGATATAGATGTATAACGAGGCAGCGATTCGGAAATTTTTATCGGCGATCGCCGCGGCTTGACGAATGCCCCCTCGTTATTTTATACTTCAAATTCTTTATAATACGGGACTGGCAATCGCTTAATTCACAATTACTTTATTTCTTATACGTATTTCAAATTTATGCTTTCTATCGGATACCGCGAAAAAGTCTCGGTTTTTACGATTTCTGAAATTAACTTGATAAATCAATAATTTATCTATAATCGCTCCAATTCGTAACTCGACAGTATACAGAAGCAACTCCTGATATATTTTTCATCTCTCTTCCCAGCAGCAGCATACGCTATATGCGCACAGCAAGTTTATTCGTCCTGTGGGACACGCAGCGGGACGTTGGCCAGATCACTCCGTGCGCGCAGCACACACACAAGCTTTTCTACCTCTCCTTTGCCACTCGAATATACAGCCATGGTTCTTTTATCTGCTCGCAGTTCTTTCTCCGTCTCTCGTTCTCGGCTTTATCGCGCGTCTGCTTTCGACGACGCGAGTTACGCGCTAGCGATGTCTCCCTCTTCGAAAGCCAAGTAACGAATTCTCGATCGGCGAATTTATCAGAGCAGCGCGACGATAGGAACGTGCGATAAATGGCAGGAACGTATGGGACTTGATAAAGATTCTGCATACTATATAGCAGTCGCAGAATGCAGTCAGCGTGTATAGCGATTAGAGCTGAACCATTTTATTTGTTTTGTTTTGAGGCGAATGCTTGATTTCGTGGAAAGGAAGACGCGAAGGGGGAGAATAAGGTCTCACAAATGTATTCTCGGGGATTGGTTGGGTAGTAAGTTTATGATTATTGCCTACTTATCTTATTCCGTGTTTGATAGTAAGTAATTTAAGAGGTCTAGTTCATCGCTTGCGTATAAATATAAAATTTTTTTGCACAAAAAGAACGACTGGCAATAAAATTGTTAAACATCTATAGGAACTTTTATCTATAATGGATTATAAAATTGACTAGAACTTCTTTATAAAAAAAATAATAATATACCTTTCATAACGACACTTTAACAGGTGATTTTAAAAACACATTCGATGTATATAATAAATATCAAACCTTCGTAAAAAAACCTATGAAATTTACCGATAAGTTCCTTGAAAGTACCGGCAGCACAGCTGAGTAAAGTCGTCACATTTCTTCTCGCACACGTGCGCGCGTTGCGCGAAACGGGATCGCATCAATGTTTCATATTAACGCTTGACAATCTCGCGTCTGCGCGAGCGATATCCTAAGTGGTTTCGCTCATAAAACCTACGACGCTTCTCTCTCGCGTGTATAGGGATAAGTGCGTCCTCGACGTTAGAATCGCGAAGGGACACGAGGGCTCGGAAATTACGAGTGCGAACGCGTGGGAGTTGCGCATTTTAAATTTTATGTTGTAATATCGTTTTACTAAACAATCAATTTTCTCTTTTAACAAGTTGAAATTTGTTTTATTCTAAATATCAAATTGTAGCTTATGTTTGAATTTAGTAAGAATAATAAATTGTCATTTGATCGGAGCAATTTGTTTTATGATTATGTAAAATATATAAAAATACTTTTGAAACTGAAACCAATTTCTACTCGAAGTAATATAAAAATTCTTAGTTATAATTTTACGCTAATTGATACTTGTATAAATATCGTGATTTGATTCACGTGGTCATTAAAAAGCTTCATTACTTTTATATGAAATTTTACAAGGATCATGTTACATTTACCGGCCTCTCTGACAACTGCCATAAATTGATAAGAGGAAAAAATTATTGCCATTCGACACGGAACTTCGTTAATGTTCGTTAAACCCAATGAACCTATATTTTTTACCGATTCCAATGTGAAATCGTTTATATAAAAACATTCGTGCTGGATTACAGTTGTGATTGCCAATCTGACTTGTAATTACGTGTAAATATTGGCATTCTTAATTACTTTTTATATTTAAATTTGTGAAACTCAAACTATATAACCTGAAAAATTCCAATCACTATTTTGTTCATAATTAATTTTATTGCGCGTTTAAAAAAATGCTATTCATACTGGCTCAACATTAACAATTAATTAAGCAAAAATTAACTTTTAAATTGGTTCGCATGCTTTTCAACTGCTTAAGTATTAAAATTTTTCTTATATAAATTTTTAACTCTGTTCTCACGTATTTTTTTAACAGCACGTCGCAAAAAGTCACCTTAACAGCTGCACGTTTCGGGCATACGAAATTACATTTCCAAGACCCGGTGCAGATAAATCTAAACATTTTCAAAAATACAACAAATCCTCTCGTAAAAAAGGCAAATCCAAGCACACTCACTATGCCCCGTGACAATTATATCCGGCTACTTATGAGCCTCTCCGAAAAAACACACACACACACATACACACGCAGCCATCGGAAAAAACAGCAGAGGAAGATACCGCCGGTTGTGGTGCTTCGACACACTGTCGTGTGTGTGTCCCCCCTCAACCTCGTCGTCATCATCGTATATGCCGTAAAGCTGAAAACGCGCTTGCGCGCATAGGGGCCTTATCTTGCTGATCTCTTTCCAGCGCGTATATATACCTGTGCGCCATAGAGAGTACAAGGCGCGCGCTGTCAGCTGCGCGAAAGCCGCATAAACCTACCTACTCCCTCTCTGTCTCTCTTTCTCTCTCTCTCTTTCGCCTGCGCGCACGAAGGGAGAGAAAAAGGGCAACGCAGTGCGGCACTGGAGGAAAGGAGAGAAAAAAGAGGGAAACAAGATCTGCTCGCGCGCGAGTATCGCGTTACCCGAGGTAGTACGGTTTTCGTGTATAAAACTCGGATGCGCGAGTCCTGAACGAACGGCCCAATAAAGTTGGGAGACACGCGCGTGAGGTCGGATGCAGGGGGAATATAGAGGAGAGACTGTGCTAATCTTTGTGAAAAACAATGGGGTTGCCTCGTGAATGTAACCAAGTGACAGGTTCGATATTGTATATTTGGATTGTAGACTTGCAGTCGATCGAGTAATGCTATTTTATATTGCACAATTTTCTGTAACTAGTCTCTAATAACATTTTTTTTGTATAAAGATTAACTCTACTTTTTACTAGTTAAGAATAAAAACTAGAGTGATGTAGAGAAAGTAGATATTTTTATATTAAAATATTTATTAGTACGAATTTATGAGAATTTAGTATATAATATTATTAAAATAACATCTAAAGCTCATAAAATTATTACTTGATTAAAAACATTTGCTGGTAATGAAATAACTTTTCAAAATTTTTTTGGTAGATACGTGTATGGGATGCATTTTTCTATATAATTTAAGCAGCGGATTATGTATAAGCAAAATTATAATCAAAATTACATTATCTCCGTGTCGTAATTATCAACGCTCGTTTTTCCTTCACATGAAAGTAGTTTTAAAAAATAAAACGCATAAACTTCTTGTGCGCTGTATAAACATCGAAATTATAAAAATTGACAAAATATACAGCGCATTAACCACATAAAATACAGAATTTATCCGTGTTTGCCATCATAGTATATTTCTCTTTAACGATTGGCCATGATGTGGAGCAAATGTGCCTTATGATATGATACTTATGACGCAAATTCGTATACTGCAAGGATTTTTCGTCGGAGTCTAATTCTAAATAGTTGCTTTTTCTCCCATTTAATTATACACTTTTAAAAATTTTCCTAATAAATATAAATTATTGCATACAACTAAATGTTATTACTATAAATACTTATAAAATGTAAAATTAAATACTTATTTAAAATTCAAATCTAGTTTAATTCGAGCTTATAATATAAGGATCAAAGATTTTTTTACTACAAATCAAACTTTTTGTTAATATGTAGAAACGGTTTTCAATTACGATTGCAATCAAAGAAATAAGTTGTCTTTCTATTGGTATAATTATGTCGACCTGAAGCATGTCCCTATCTAATTGATATAAATAATGATATTGCTACCATCTATAAAGTTTTTTATATATACTTCTAAGCGTGCTTTAGAAAATATAAGAGTGCACTTCAAATTTCGTACTAAATTTTAATCTTAATTTCTACCTTCATCATTAAATGGTGTTTTATTAAAAAAAAGGGTAATAAAGTCAGCATCATTGTTTTATCATTTCCTCCCGCTGTTTCCTTTTGTCTTTCCACGACGCGCGCGCTTGTTCTTGCAATTTTTCCGCGAGCTCCTCTCCTCGGCAACATGCTGGTCCCGGTTAGGCGCATGCAACCGTGCCGCTGTCTCCGCGGCCGTAAACATCGCGGTTTTATCTGAGCGAGTTTTATTGGAGCATTTCTGCGCGCGCTGCGCTGAACAAGATCTCAAGCGCGGATCGCCATTTAAGTGCGTCTATCACGTGAAAAAAGTCGTCTTGGTTGCCCTCTCGCGATTTGCGTTCCTCTTGTTTCGACGCGGTTTTTACGATACCGCGCGCTATAGCTTTTCGTGTGGATATGATTGTTATGTTTAAGAGGATTTTATAGGGTTCGTTTGGACTCATTGGCTTCTTTGAGTGGTTATTGAAAAAGTGCGACCGAAAGTTTATGAGATGTGCTGCTGGATCAAAACTACGGTAAACAGTGAATGAATCGGTAATGAAGCTATTTATTTTTAAAATAAGCTATACTTGATTATGCTAAATTATAAAAAAATTATGTGCATCCATTTTTCGTTTGTTATATGAAGACTGATAGTGTATATTAATTATAAAGTGCTTTTTTGACCTATGGTGTAAGTAATTCTGGTATTATAATTTGAATTTACTCAGTCAATGTAATACGTCTAGATAAAATCCCGCAATGTATACTTTTCGTCATGTTTCACTGCGTGTTAGATAAATATTTGTTTTACTGTGCTCGACAAATCTTGCCAATCACACGAGCCTCTCTCATGCATAAATTGAGTATATCAGTGACGAGCACCTGCTTATGACATGTTTACTTTTCTGCTCAAATTTACTTAATTACATCATTTTAAAATGCAAGGCCGGTTGTAATTAATTATCTCTTAAGGAAAATATGAGTGGATAAACGTAATCTAAGTAAATAAACTACCAGTGTTTTAGTTCTACGTCATCTATGCTAAATTTCTTGATGACATCAGGGTACATTATTGAAAATTAAAGCATTGCGCTCGCTATTGATCTCAATTTTTAAAAGCTTGATCGTTGGAACCCACGGCTTATTAAATACTCGTCTCTCCTGTTTTATAATTTTTCTAATTTAATTTTCCATTACTAGTAAAGTTACTACAAGCTACCTAATAAAATTTAAAATTGTCTAGAGATGAAAGAGTAGGGCTATACAAGACCAAGACAATGCAATATTTCTGTAATTATTGTCTCGCTCTTGTAAATTCTTGAAATTTTCTCTCTTGTCTTGGTTTTGTCAGTCTATATGAAAAGTATCATTGTCTTGCCTTGAAATTCTTGATCATATTGGATTTACGCGGACGTGCGACAGTATAAGCGGGTCAATCATTAGATAAGGTCTCAAACCCAAATACCCAGGAAACGCGAGGTCCACCAAAAATGGAGTTACGCAGACGTACGATAAAAAGCAAGTCGATTATATACACAAGTCTTAAACCTAAACAGTTGGGGTACGCGAGGTCTACGTAAAAAAATGGAGTTACGTAGACGTGCGACAATAAGCGAGTCGACTAATTACAAAATTAAAAGAAAGCAATTTTGATTTCTAATATTAGCATGCTGAATTGTTAGCTCCATTTTATAGACTCAATTTTAATCAGAATGTTCTTATTTTTCCTTCTCAACTATAAATATTATCGATTCTATTAAATAATGCTTATATCTTGTCTAGGATACCTTGCCAGCAGCTATATTTTCAGGTACATTATATGTGCGTTTTGATCGAATACCTAATTTTATCCATTCCATTAATCTTGAGTTTATATCTTACTTTCGGTAAGTACAAATGGCCATGCCATTAATAACACGAACACAACACGTGACTCCATTCATGCTGATTCAATAAACTGAAAATTGTTCATCTATCAGACATGTTACTTGGTGATTATATTTTGTATATTCTTGAACTCCACCTTGTCATTGTGCTAATAAAGCCCTTTTAATCGCGTAGAAAGTGCTTCTTAAATTATCTATACGCAAACATTGTGACGTTGGCTCACGTAATCGTCAGGTGATGTAAAACAATTATGGGATTCACCATCATCTCCAAATATTGGAAGTCTACAAGTGATTACAATAACAATAGTAGGTTTATTAGTACAACGCATCAACGTACAAGTGTTCATCTGACGTATGCTCATAGAAAGTCCAAATCTCCGCACTAATTGCGTTGTGACGTCGAAACAGCTGCACGTCGCTCAGCTATTTAAAAATCAAACATATGAATTCTTTATGTTAATATAATATAATCGCAATTCTATTAATCGGTTAGAACTACTATCTATTATGTCACCAAATCAAACATTACACGTAACGCGTACGTCACGTACGTTCTACGTGAAATATTTAATCTAACGACACTAATTCACTACGCAGTATACCAATTCTCAAACATTCGGCCAACTTTTTCAACATCATGCTATTAAAAACGAATCAACGACTAGTGATACGTTTTCCGTGTACGCAAGCACACGTAGACTGAGAGCAGGCGAATCCTCTCGCATCATGTTTTATGAATGAATCGAAGCCCTCTAATGCCTTTTGTTCTTCCGTTCCCCTCTTCCTCTCTCTCTCTCTTGGGCTTTTTGCTCTCTTTTTGCGCGCCTGCCAATTACAATGTTCGTTTTCGTGCGCGGATCGATATTTATTCGGTTTCTCTCTTTGTAGCCGGGCCTCGCGCTCGCGCGCGTTGTCGCGGCTTCTTATCCGTCCTTTTTCTCTCCCTTTGCTTCGCGGCGTGCACAATCTATCGCCTCGACTGCGGCGGCGGCGTCGGCGTTCGCGTAAGTGGCCCCGCCGGATAAAGGTTTCTTATGAGGCCGAGCGCGCGCGTGTAAGCGGCGCGGTGGCGAGCGGTGAAAAAGGAGAGAGAACTGGTCTCGCGATGCGCCGTGTGCGTACGCGATTTGCATATTGAAAAAATCGAGGTGGTCGGAGGAACAGAGAGAGGAAAGAAGGTAGAGGAAGAGAGGGCCTCTCAATCACCTGATACTTCGCCGGTTAGTTCTCTCATTGTCCTCTCGCGTCACCACCCGAGAGTTATGGTGACTCAGTTTTAGGGAGGTCTAGCCTCTGCACATGTTAATGAGAGAACCGACTCTGAGCTGCCGTGCCAAATCCTCTTTGTGTGCCTTATTTTATTTCTCCTTGTTTTCATTTGCTTTATTTAATTTAGAATACCTTATGTTGTATAACATAACTCCTAATACTGTCTTATATACTTTCCCATAATACCCTATAGCGCGTAACAATATTAATTTGTAAAATTTTACATTTATTATGCAAAAGAAGTAGCAAACTTATACCCGACATCCGTCCTTCAATCAAAGTATTTTTATGTAAGCGCGTATAGTGATAGTTAACAATTACAATCTTATCAAGCTTATAATGGCTTCCTAGCGCATAAAATTCGCCATATAAATCGAGCTATGAGGCCGCGCGGCGCGTAATACTCATCCGCTGGAATTTCTTGCAAAGTGTCTCGGGAAAATGATTTGTGAGAACTTGGAAATAATTTACGGTCCGACTCGCTCGCAACACTTTTTGCCAGGCCGTGCCATGGAGCGGACGAGCGTGAAACTTTCTTTCTCATAGCATCGAGAACGAGAGCGCGCACGCTTCGAAATTGCCCTTTCAGCGCTGCTATTATATCGTCTACTGCGGCTGTTCCCGCGCGTCAACTCGCTAACAGCCGGTGTATAGGCCTATATGCGTTTCATCGCGAGCATTCGCGCGAATCTCTATGGAAAATTTACGAAACAATCGTTTTGTCAAATTTCACTTTTTATTTGTCTATTTTCGAAGGATTTACGATATCTTTTGTATAGTAATTGCTATTTTTGACGTTAAAGCTTTTCATTTAATAACCCATTTTACATCATAACCAAAGAGAATAGGTTTTAACGAGCCGTGCTTTCCTTTTAAATGCCCTCATTATTTCTATGACAGGTAATTGCTATTCAACAATAACCTTTTATACTTCTTCGTAAAAAGATATTTTTATTCATTTGAAGAGTCAAAATTCAATCACTTGATCTGTAATTAACTTGTTTTTCATAGTGATCAAACAGTGATGTTCATTTAGTTTTAGTAGGAACATTTTTATCAAAAGTGAATGAAACAAATTATCAAAATGTGTACATTTGAAATGTCCTTGAATTAGCTTTTGTATAATAGCTATCTTTATACAAAATTCCTCTTATCCGTGCAAATTATTTCAGCTTTTATTTCTTTCAAAAAAATCTGCCATGTCTAAATAATGTTTTTTTTTATTTTAGCTTACAAGATTTGCAAAAAATAATAATAATAATAAAAAGAAACAAATTGTGTTTTAAATAAAGAAGCTTTTAAAGACCTCGTCAATTGTACTGATAATGCGTTTCTTTGACGTTTTTTTTCACTTTTGTATGCTTATGATTGATTATATCGTCTTTTTGTTCTGTTTTATGCTACGACTGAAACTGAAAAGCCCTCATGTAGGATTTTCTTAATTCATTAATATTTCGTATAATGTCAAATAAACTATGTATCTCTTACCGCGGATTAATCAAGTAAAAATTATAAAGCGAATAAGTTTTTTTAAATGATATAATGCCTAGCATAACTTCGTTGGCAAAACAACTCATATTATTATTCTACATAGGGATAATACTGATTTCTATTAATATGCCTGTCCGTATTTGTGCACTTTTTAGATATTACGATGTAAGAAAAAAGGACCTAGCCCTTAAAATAATGAAAGGATATTACAAGAAACAGTAAAAAGACGATTTATCTCATAAATTACTCGATTTGATATATAATTTATTAATAATCGTTAGTTAAAAAAACTAATTTTTTATTGCGTATTCTTGTTATATAACTCTTTTCATTACACTTTCCTTAACGACAAAACATTTAGTATACGGAACTTCTATTTACACAAGTGTATTTGATTCATGATTAATGTTTCGGAATTTTCCGCCAAATAGGCTTCAGTCAATCACCATATCAGTTACTTCAAATATATTTTGATCCAATCAATGAAATTTAGTGTCAATATTCAAATGATAAGTAATTCTTTACTTTCTCTTCGTTCTTAATTGTTGTAAAAACATAAAATCTACGAAAAAAAAATTATTTTCAAACAATTATAGCTACATATTTTTAATTATTCAACTGATAATGAAATAAATAATTGGCGCGGAAAATATTAAGAACGTAAGAATTATTTATGAACATAATAGAAAAAAAGACAAAATTGTATAACATATTTGTTTTATTCACCATTTATTAAGGAACCCCAGCTA
This sequence comes from Torymus auratus, assembly GCA_900474315.1. Classification (NCBI taxonomy): domain Eukaryota; kingdom Metazoa; phylum Arthropoda; class Insecta; order Hymenoptera; family Torymidae; genus Torymus; species Torymus auratus. The sequence goes on from UXGD01006719.1 coordinate 10,231, forward strand.
AAAAGGAATTTTCTTCCAGTAACCAATTCACATAAATTGATGCTATAGCCTCCCAAAATTTACTGAATGAATCGAGGATTTCTGAATGGTGAATATTTAGATAAAGTCTAATTAGCTTATCGATAAGTACGTACTTATCGACCTGCTACCGCGTGAAAAAAAGATAACTTAAACTTACGAAGACTATTTCTGTAATTTACTGAATGTCTTTAATGAAATGGAAAATTTACAACAAATGAAAAAGCAGTTTATGATAAGATGAGTGGTGGGTTTTAAGAGTAATCAAAACAATGTTTTTTTTTTCATATAAATATCACTATATTTTTTCGAAATTCATTACAATTCAATAAATAGCTTTTTTAATCGTATATACAAAAGCGAGATAAGTACAAACAGTATGGAGGAGAAATTACCAAATTCCGAAGCAGACCTTTACGATATTTAGCATTTAAGTACAATGTTTTACGATGAATTTTCTTACACTTTTGCGCAATGATTATTGAAATTTATGTTATCGTTGACTGAAGTTTATAACAATTATTTTTCAAGATGAAAAACTCGATTTGGCAGTGACGTAATATCCGTAAAATAATGTCTATTTCGCAATTGAGCAACTGTTACGGTCTCTGCGGTTGCCGTCGCTCGGCAAATCTCGTCAAAAATACGGGCTGTTCAATAACGTTCTTCGAGTTCGTTTACTAGGATAGTTAACATTTTCACTGGCATAGTTTTCTTCCGTCACGCTACTCGCCTTTAAATATCTTCCGCATCATGACACGCGCATCCTCGTACACTCTTCATTTTAAAATTACACTAACAACAATGAAACATTTTTTGATTTTGCACTCCGCTCTCGGCGTGTGTATCCGAGTCTCGTTCTCCCGGAGTGAAAAGTCCACAGAGAAAAAAAAGAAGCTACACAATAACAAACAATGTCACTTATATATATATATATTTTTTTGTCGCATAATAACACACTCGAAACGTCAGCATTTATGGCACTAAAATTCGAATAAACGCAAATATCGTGTACTTATCGTTGACGCGTACGCGGCCATCGAACGCGCGCACACAGGCATCACAGAATCAAAGTTCCTTCGGCATACAATTTTCAAAAACAAGAAAGAGAAAAAAACAAACTACAGCTTTTCGAGTGCGGCACTGTTTGTAAGCAGCTCCCGCGTCAGTCTCCAGACTTGCTTGGCCGCGTTATCCAGACCACTCGGCGATTTGCCCTTGAAGAGGTCGAGGTTCGGCAGGAAGTAGTGCGGACACCTTCGACACTGTAGACACGAAATCAGCTGCAGGAATATACCGTTGATACGGTCGGCCAGACATACATCGTCCCACTCGGCCTCGTGCGGGTGTTTCTCGCATTCGTACAGCAGCAACGTCTTCATGTGATAACTCGACACTGGGTTCCCGGGCAAATCCAAGTGTCGATCCCTCAAAGCCTTTAATAAACTCAAACACCGTCGCCTACTGGCGCCCTGAAGGAGCTTATTCTCCGCGTCCAGGAAGGACAACGCCCAGGCGTCGCCCTCCATCGCCGACTGCTTGCCCTGCAGGCCTATGCACTCCTTAGACAACATGTCGAAGCCCTCGGTCTTAACGTCGGCCACCAGGTTCGGATGGGGCCAGGGTATGTGGGGAATCGGCCAGTGCGAGGCCGACCTCGGCCACAGCCCCGCGCACTTGAACGCCGGCGTTATTTGCACGACGTACCGCTCGCGAATTCGGAGCTTCACCTCTGTGGTATCAGCGATCATCTTGACCGAGTCCCGGTAGGCGCACTTGTCGCAGGCCTGGGCCACCAGAGTCTGGAACCTCGA
>UXGD01006720.1:0-12061 GCA_900474315.1 Torymus auratus
TTGATGCACACGCCGAGTTAGCAATGCCGACGAAATTTCGAAGAAATGCAATTATTTATAAATTCAGTAAATAGCACTTTTTTCAATTTGCCGTATTGTAAAAACGAATGGTCGTATTGTCATTGACTTATTGTTATTCTCGAAAAGTGGTCCTATTTTGGAAATTTTTGTTCGTCCCCAGGCTACGGCCCGCATGGCACACTAATATGGTTAACAGGACTGGTTTTATACGTAAAAGTTGAAGATTTTACACCCAGTCTGGTTTATGTGTTTCGCAGACCATGCTAATAGCAGCTATAAAATATCTAAAAAAAGTCACACGATAGTTAAAAATATTATGGATTTGCCCATATATCGTCGCTTGGGAGGTAAATGGTTTCAACTCGACTTGGCGCGTAAAGTTACAACTCGGCTCGGCACGTACAAAGGTTACAACTCGACTCAGTGCGTAAGAAGGTTATACAACTCGGCTGGGCGCGTAAGAAGGTTACAACTCGGCTCTGACTACTATTCTGACTTAGAATCCTCAAAAACATCGAAATTAATCAAAATCTTTGATTCGAAAATTTTCACCGTTACAAAGCTTTCTCTTTGAGAAATCAAAACGAAGCGGCCGAGATGTAACCGTCTTACGCGCAGAGCCGAGTTGTAAACTACTTACGCGCCGAGCCGAGTTGTAACCTTCTTAGGCGCCAAGCCGAGTTATAATCTTCTTACGCGCCGAACCGAGTTGTAACCATCATACACGCCGTGCTCAGTTGAAACCTTTTACCTCCCAGGCGACGATATATTATTACTTATTTTTCATTTAGTACCGTTAACTGAAATTACTTATAAGGGATTTAAAAAATTTAAACTTTGAAGAATTTATTACACCTCTATGTATTTTTTAGGAGAAAATTCAATTTTTAACAACATTGAACTTTTGTAGATATCAAACGTGTACAAACAAGTTGCAGAAAACTGGGTCGCAATAACAGATCCAGATGAAAGAGAAATTATGCGAAAATATGCGAGATTAGGCAAATGGAAATCGTACGGTTATGTTGGTAAAAACATTGCTTTTAAATTATATTTTTAATTTTTAATTTTTTCTTAAGTATTTCAAAAATTTTCAATTGTTATTTATACCTATAGGATACTTAACATTGGCAGCAATATGTTTTAGTCAACTAGGAATGTTACCTGTTTTTCTTGATATCATTATACCTTTAAATGAATCCCGTCAAAAGCTACTACCTGTTCAAGCTGAATTTTTTGTTGATCCATGGGAATATTACTATCATATTTATTTTCTTTATTGTATACTCGCTGTCATAAGTTCGGTAGTACTAATGTCAATTGACACGACGTATACAGTAGTTGTACATCAAAATCTTGGGATTTTTAATGTTATTAAGTAAGATTAATACATTTTTTAATTAAACGACACATTTAATAACATAAAATATCTAAAATTTAACTAATATTTATAACTCTTTCAAAATTTATAATGATTCTAATTTGAAAAAGAACAATATGGTTTCAGATATAGACTGCAAAAAGCAACAAAACTTAACAATGAATCTAAAGATTCTTCGTACGATGTTCTTATTTCCGCAATACGTTTACATCAAGAATCACTACAGTTAGTATTTTCATTAAATAAAACATAATAATTTTGATACTTTCAATGAACTAAAAATGTGAAATCTGAAATCTAAACAATTATATGATTTGCAAATGAAGGTTTATCGATTTGATTGATTCTACTTATGATACCTGCTTTTTTATACTGATATGTATATGTATACTTTTCCTTACATTTGGAGCGATAACTGTAGGTTCGCTACATATAAATAGAGACACGAACTGTACTATTTCTAAGTAATTTAATGGTACATTTTTAGATTATGGAGAGATCTGATTCAATGTTGGACTTTATAAGATTAAGCATGATTGAATTTGGTGTTATGATACACCTGTTTTACTTAAGTTGGCCAGGACAGTTGGTCATGACGGAAAGTTTTGACATATTTGTATATACGTAAGTTTAAAACTGCTTCTATCATTACATTATTATAACTGCTTAAACCATAAATATGAAAATAAACGTGAAAAAACGTTAATCGTACTTCCCTTCAGAGCGTTTCCAACCAACTTGATATAATTTTATCATTGCAAGGTACTTGAACGAGTGGTACACTATATCGGAACGATCGAAAACTTTACTTAAGATTATGATGATCCGTACTATGAAACCATGTTGCGTAACAGCGGCTGGGATGTACGTTATGAACTTCGAAAATTATGGAAGCGTAATAACTGATTTTATTCATACTTAAATTCAGGTATTTTTTCAATGTATTTCATCTACATCAGTATTTAATTTTTCTTTCAGATAATCAAAACAACAATGTCGTATATTACCGTCTTAGCTTCTTTCCGAAATTAAATACTTTAATTTTCATTAATATTATTTTCTTAATTAAAAATAATATTTTAAATACAGAAATTGAGAACAAATGCCTAAGTTCAATTAATGTAATATTAAAATAGTATATTGTGTACCTTAGGCGTAAAATGGTCCTTTTTAGAACGATTACTGGAAACACGAGGTTAAAAGGTCCACTAGACTTAGGTGCATACCATATTTTGTGTGACACGTATTGATTTTCTGGTTTTTCGAGCCTAAAAAGCAACTCTAAATTAATTTTTGCAATTTTACGCAGTTTTAGATCAGCGGTCACAAAATAGTAGTTTTTGATACAGGGGGTGTAGTAGTATGTCGACGGCTGAGTGGAACAAGATGCTATCTCGGCCAAGGCTCACAAAACATACTATCTCGGCCGAGGTTCACAGAAGATGTTATCTGAGCCGGGACTCACAGAAGATGCTATCTCGGCAGCGTGATATAGCATTTTCCAGCTAGTTTTGGCCGAGATAGCATCTTCTGTAAGCCCCGGCCGACATAGCATCTTCTGTGAGCCTCGGCCGAGATAGCATTTCTGCGAACCTCGGCCGAGATAGCATCTTCTGTTAGCCTCAGCAGAGATAGCATCTTGATCCACTCAGCCGTCCATATTGTGTACTAAGAGCGTAAAGTGGGCTTTTTTAGACCGAGTGTGGAGTTTGCAGTTCGAGTCGAAGGCGAGCAAGCACGAGCCGAAGACGAGTACTTACTGCAGCCACACGAGGTCTAAAAGCCCACTTAGCCGTTGGTGCACACCATATTTTTTGTAACACAAGTATTGTTTTTCGCGTTTTTTTTATAAAAAGCGAAGCTTATGTGCAGTGGGCATTGGGCGTTTTTCAGTTTTTATTGCCCGCTACGTCGAGCAGCGGGCGTTTTTCAGTTTTTATTGCCCGCTACGGCGAGCAGTGGGCGATTTTCAGTTTTTATTGCCCGCTACGGCGAGCAGCAGAAGTTTTTCAATTTTTGTTGCCCACCAGTGTATAAACGGTCACTTTTAGCTCGCATAATCAGTCAAAAAAAACGCGAAAATCGTGCTTGTGTGACAAAAAAGCTATTTTTTGACTAGTGGGCCGAAAGTATCACTTTGGCTCCTGGCGCCCGACCGCAAATGTTGTAGTTTCGCCTTCGCTAGGAAAAAAAATCGTATAGGCACCATGGGAGTAAATAAAGAATGCCTCAGATCACAATATGTTTGTCACCCTCGCCTTTAGCTCGGGTGACAATTGACATGCGACCTGGGACATTCTTTACTTTAACTCCCTAGATGTGTAATATACTATTAAAAATTTGCAAAATAAGTAAGTTGTACTTTATGGACACTGAATCGAAATAGTAGCTTTCGATACAGGGGACATAAAGTTGCACTTTACGCACACTGAATCGAAAAAGGGTTCATACTGGATCAGGATTTTCGTGCTGAGATTGATTCCTGTGGGTTAGCTGTAAGTTTCTTGATTCCACAAGCATAATTTTAGGTAAATGTAGTATAATATTTAAATATCGTAGAGTGAATAAAGAATGTACAGGATTGAAAATATGATAAAAGTAGGTGGTACTGTAAGTTATTGATTTGAAAATCTAAACCACAACATCGCAAAGAAAATATTTCAAATTATTTCCTATTTTTATACTATAATATTTGTCCTAATACTAATAAATCTATTTTTAATTAATCGACCAAATAAGTTCTAATGTGTATTCAAGATAAATACAGATGCAGACTTTTTATATGTATTTAATTAATTCCTATTTTCACTCTATCCAAGGTACTTTTAAAATTAAACAATACTTTTAAAAAGATAAATAAAAATTTTCAGTATGAATATGAATTACTAGAATTTCTAACAATTATCACCTTTCAAATTTTCTGATGTATGAAAATTATGTTAAAACATTCATCAAGGTGAATAAAATACTGTATCCGATACTCTTATAATTTTATGTTGACCCTTAACTTTTTGAACAAATTGAACGTTTTAGATACAATTCTTGATGAAATATTTATTTCAAACATAGATTCTTAAAAGATGTATTTATTTCCAAACTACCACCTAAAATAAGTGAGAATTGCGAACACTTTTGATTCTGTTTGAAAAGATGTGCTATAAGCGACAATAGCGTGAGTACAAATATTCGTTATGCATGCAAATTGTCATGCAATTACAAGCTTGCTTTCCAATCCAAACACTTAAAGTATTATTTTGAAACAACAGAATATCTTTTTAATAATTACGCAGTGCCTAATTGCAGTATCAAAACAGAATATGAAATAAACTCTGCCATCTTTACCATGGGTGGAATTGAATCTAATACGATACAACAGACTTTATTTTAGAAATCGTAAAAAACAAAAAATCGTAACTAACAATTTTAGCTGATATATTGAAATAAAGACAATCTAATGAAACTTTAGTCATTAACAAGCGCTTCAGAGATTTGGAATCAGATAAATTAAGTAATATATTCTTATATCTAAATATGATGTAGTTAAAAACAGCCTAATATAAAAAATATTAGCAATATTATCCTTGCTCTTTCGTTTATTAAAATATTGAAGTAAAGAAATAATAAAGATAAATTTTTCGTGATTTCTTTTTATATTATAAACAGCTGTAAAACATTATATTTTTCCTAAAAAAAATTTATTTACTTTTGAAGATATAATCAAAATTATAAATATTCTGGATTTAAAAAAATAAAATATGAACCTATTTTTAATTTGTAAACTTAATTTTTTATATAGACTGTGACTTTAGCTAAATCTGTTATATATGTTAATTGAATATCTACTAATTTTCGAATATTTTTTCACATAGATAATGTAAGCACAGAGAAATCTCAAAATGAGAATTTTATTTATCATCTTTTATTAAAATCGTTTAGGGGTAAAATGATACTGGCTGCAATTGATAATGATAGGAAAGTAAAACATAAGAAATTAAAAAAATTGTATCAGTATGTCAATAAATTCACAAGACTTGTTATAGAAAATAAATTCAATAATGAGAATTTCGAATAAGCTTTCTTTTCCTGTGTCTTTAATACTTAAAAAAAATTATAAATATATACTTGAACTTATATCTAGCATCCACCAAGTTTAGAGTAAAACCTTTTCGATAAAAGTATTTAAAAGTGTATACATATTCCTTCTGTATACGGCTTATCTTTCTTGCGCTTAAAAATTTCTTGATGTACAAGGTACACCTCTCAAATGAGCAGTTACTATATATAACAACTCATATATTAAGCTAGTTATATATATAATCCTTCTGGCTATTATGGTGTTGACTTTCAGAGTACAATAATTGTTGAATTTCAAGTAGAACTAATTAATTGTTATAAATATCAGTCTCATTTATAAAAAATAATAATTTGTAATTTTATAGCATAAAGCGATCGCTTCAATATAGCTAAAGAGATCGCTTCCTTTATCTTAGGTGTCAGATCTGTAAACTACTTGATTATTCTGTGCCAGAAGAGTGGTATTTCTCAAGTGGTGGTAGGGAAATAGCCGCAAAAGGCTATTTGTATAATTTATACAGATATTTGCGAGGAGAGAATATTGAACTAAATATATTTGGTGGATGTATAAAGGAAAGTTCCTTTTCTAAAACAGGTATGAAAATTATGTTGGTGACACAATTTATAAGAATAATATTTATTTAACAATACTAAAAATAGTAAAACAATTCAATAGTTTACCTTTAGAGTACCGAAATTATGGATTTGTAATTTATCTAAGAAAATGCATAAAAAAACTTATTATGAATTCATTATGTGTGGATGTGCGATCATTGGTTGAACCACTATAGTGGCTTTTCGGTACTCTAAAGGTGAATTAATGACGTAAAGATATTTAAATTGTTCGTATTAAGTTTATATATTATTTACTATAACTAATATTCTATTTATTTTATTTTTGAGTATACAAATCATGAACTTAACTCAATTTTAATATTATTTTCTAGCACCTGAAAAGTCTCTAAGCTCTATTTTGAATTCAGATAAAATAGATGAAATTTTAAAAAACTATTGGATCGCTCAATTTGATGTGAGAAAAAAGTTTTTCAATACACTTGATGTGTCTCAACTATTAATACTACATATACCCTTGTTTGGGACGTCCATCTGGATTTGAATTGGTAAATAATCTATTACTTTTAACCATTTAAAACACTAATACCATTGCTCACGAAAATTTCTGACAATAGCTTTTCTAGATAAATGAAAATTCTTATTATTATTATAAAAATATTATTAACATTCTGACGATAGCTTTTTTAAATAAAAATCTATCTTTTACTTTTGCGCATAAGTTTTAAAGTTGTTTTAAACTGTACGAATCTTATGTGCACGATACACACTATGCAAATTTTTTATTTTATTTTTTATTAATAATAATATTAATATCGCTATTATAATTCTATAGATTTTTGCTAATTTTCTTCAGCAATTCAGTATAAAAGCTAACAATTTAATTGGCCTCAAGTTTAAAAAAAAATTTTGAAAGCTGCTGCAGATGAAACAAAAAATTGTCACCTCGAAAAATTCTTAAAAGAGAATCAAAATCTTCCTGCAAAGCGTAAGAATAATTATAAAAAAAAAATACTTTTTTATATGTATTTAATGACATTAAAATGGTAGCGTCGCGCTGTCTCGTATCAATGGAGGGCTCAGTAACCGACTGAATTACCATAATAGAATTTAATAAAATCGTGAATGGAAATTAGAAAAATAATTATTATTATGAGGGTAAGTGTCGAACTTGACTAATTAATGACATATGTGCCTACCTTATTATAATTTTGCGATTAATAAACGGATTGCTTTGCATTTATTAATATTACACATCTCAATACAATTCATTTGACTCCATCCTACTCAATTCAACTCCTAGTTCTTTAAAACTAAATTACGCGCGCGTGACGGTTGGTTAGGTAGGAAACCACAAGAATTATATATATATATTAATTTTTATACGTACTACGCAGGTTTCACTGAAGCTTGCGATTACGTCAACATTTGGTGCCTCCTGTGAGGTACGAACCTCGCCCACGCTAGAGTTGTATCGCTGCATCGCTGATCCAGGCCGCGCTGTTCCAACCAATTCATCTCATCTTCTGTTGAAGCAACAGGGATTAGTGCTGTCAGCTTGAAGTTTACCGCATCAGCGACTCGACCACACTACGCGACTTCAGTCGACATGCATCGTCCATCGTAGCATCGACGCGTCGACCAACATCACCAGCTGAGACCCGCTTGCAGACGACGAGGCGACGAATTTCATCTGATGAGTACATTCTGCGACACGATCCCTTTCCTTGATTCTTTAGTTGTTCACCCGGTACTAATAAACACTGAGACTAACAAATGTCGATTTCAGGTGGCTGTTGACTGGGCGACCGTGAGCTAAGGTGAAGCATTTCGGCGTGTGCAGTTTTTCGCAATCGGTGTTTTTGTATCGATTCTAGATATCATTCCGGCAAGGACTGCGTCGTCAAGCGAGGTCTCGCGTTTAGTAGCCGGGGTGAAACAACATCCCAATGTACTCGAGGGATTCGAAGTTAGGGTGGACGACGCAATGGTAGTCTGCATCCTCGAGAGAAGTGATCGAGTTACTGCGCAGGGGAGGTTTCAATATTCGCAAGTGGGGATCTAATCACAGACATGCTCTTGACGAGTTAGAATAAAAAGATTTCACGACCGCAGGCACGATGGATTCGTACGCGACTTGAAAAATACTGGGTGTAGTGTGGCGATCGCTATCCGACGAATTAACTTATTCAGTCAGTTCCATTGAATCTGTCAGTAAGGTCACAAAGCGTACAATCTTGTCAGAGATTGCTAAGATTCGACCCCTTCGGACTACTCGGACCCGTCGTGTTAACGTTGAAAACGACCATTCAGGATTGCTGGAAGCTAAAAATCGGGTGAGATCAATCAGTACCGCAAGTTCTACACACTGCATGGCAGTCTTTTATTACGCAGTTACCGTTACTTCAGAAGCTATCTATCCCTTGCTATTTGGTCTTGTCTAACTGCGAACCGGTGCAGATTCATGGGTTCTGCAACGCGAGCAAGCGCGGTTACGGCACATGTTTGTACGTATGATCGGTGAATGCGGAAAGTCACGTACTTGTTCGATTAGCGTGTGCCAAGTCTCGAGTGACTCCTGTCAGCCAGGTGTCAATAACTCGATTAGAAGCCAGGTGTCAATAACCCGTGTTTCTGATGCGGCTATTTTCGAAGGTGCTCCCTTATGTTTAACGTAAAGCGAATTGTTTTTTGGACGGACTCAGCGATAGTTCTATGTTGGTTAGAGAAGTTACCGTCGGATTTACAAGTTTTTGAGGGAAACCGCGTTGTGGAAATACAAAGGGCATCGAGCTCGATGCAGTGGCGACATGTGCCTGGTAAGGATAACCCTACAGGCGCACTGTCTAGAGGGCAAACGCCTGTTGAATTTGTTAAGAACGACAGTTGGTTTAATGGTCTCCCTTGGCTTCATCAATCCGAAGATCAGTGGCCCAAAGCCGAAAGCATTTGCGTCTCCGCCCTACCAGGACTACGTAAGCCAATATGCCTAATTACGGATTCTGTAGATCCTTTCTACGGAAGTTATCGTCGTACTGCAAATTAATACGCATCATCGCGTACTGTTTACGCGCTTTGACTCGTTGCAAACCTCGAACACATGCACTCGATATAACGGAGAAGCACGAAGCCGAGCGATGACTTTAGAAGTTGGTTCAAAGAGAACGATTCTCTGATGAAATCAACCGCATCCGTGAGGGACAAATCGCAAAGGGCGCGAAACTTGCCGCTCTGGATCCGTATCTGGATCCATTCGGTGTGCTGCGCGTCGGTGGGAGATTGCGGAATGCACACTTACTAGAATGTCAGAAATATCCGGTCTTACTCCCTGCTCACTATCATGTAAACGACTTGATTGTGCGCGATACCCACAATGGCCTCCTTCATGCAGGAGTGCGAACCATGTTGTATACCGTTCGATATCGTTCCTGGCTGGTCAACGGGACCACACAAGTCAAGAGGGTGTTACATCGATGTGTGGAATGCTTGCCACGGCGCCCTACTCCGATGACTAGCAAAATGGCCGACTTGCCACCCTCTCGAGTCCAATAAAATCTGGTTTTTAGTCACGTCCGGGTTGACTATTTCGGACCCGTGTTGCTAAAGGAAAAGGAACACAAGAATCACGTCGAGACCAAAGGATACGGTTGCGTTTTTGTGTGCATAGCCACGAAGACAGTACACATCGAGGTTGTGAATGATCTCTCCACGTAGGGCTTCTTGGCAGCCTTCCGCCGGTTTATCGGGCGTCGGGGAATTCCTTCCCATGTTTATTCGGACAATGGATCGAATTTCGTTGGCGCCAACAATCAATTACGCGAATTATGTGTCTTGTGCAATTCCGACGCTCACTAAACAGCCGTCTCTAACCATGCATCTCGTCTTAATATCGTCTGGCACTTCAACCCACCTCTGTCGCCGCATTTTGGGAGGATCTGGGAGGCGGCGGTAAAATCGTTTAAACACCATTTTTATCGAGTAATAGGCAATACTTCACTCACGTTTGAAACCTTCGCAACTCTGGCTACAGAGATCGAAGCGATTTTAAATTCACGACCAATCGGGCTTATGTCGTCGGATCCAAGTCATCCGGCAGTGCTTACACCGGCTCATTTCCTCATCGGTCGCCCGCTCACCATGCTACCTCAACCAGATTACACGGCTGTGCCACGTAACAGATTAACCATCTGGCATTTCGTGACAAAGACGGTGCAAAATTTTTGGAAGAGCTGGCACCTGGAGTACTTCAGCGAGCTTCAAAAGCGACAAAAGTGGATCAAGGGAAAGGATGAACTGTCAACAGGCTCAGTAGTAGTTGTTATCGAGAAAGACAACCAATGTAATCGATGGCCGTTGGGGGTGGTACTTGAGACACATCCAGGGAAAAATGGGATCACCCGAGTTGCTAAAACCAAAACGGCACAAGACGAATATTTCCGCAATGTCACTCGCTTGTGTCCGATGTCACATATAACGGAATCGGTCGACGAGTGTAGGGCCGCACGATCCTCGGTCATCCCAATTCATTATTGTCAATCACCTGCGATTCAATTTGTAATCCGTCCATGTACTTGTTACTACGAGAATGAGAGCGCGCATTTGGACCAATCTCATGTAAGTTACTCGCTTCCTCTCGCAACGGGAGGAGGATGTTGGAATGTAAAGGCGAACAACTCGACACGGCGGTTGTATGTATGTTGCGTGTGCGTGTGTGTAGCGCGCGAGTTGGGTATGTACGTATGTACAAGCGCGGTGAATGACGGCGTAGTCGTGCAACTCGGATTCGCATGGGACGAAGCGAAGTGGCATCTCTCAATTGACGACGGCACGCGGGTAAAGAGGCACTTTTTTCACGTAGTTGAGTGCAATGGGGTGAAGTTCGGTGGTTGGCATCGACGTTACACACAGAAAAAGGGTATTACCGGGCAGAGCATTAAGGCAGCAGCGAAAGCCGTCTCTGACCTCTTTCTTTTTGTAAAAAAACCACCGCAGTTGGGCACCTCTTCATTCATTTTCTGTAAAGGGCATACCGACTTCTGAATCGATCATCTCGGCAAAGCGTCTAGGCGTAGACAACCCTTTTAACAGGTACGTTAAGTATTTCAAGCGAGAGCGGTAGCGAGACAAATCATGTCTTCAACCACAAATGATGTACTACATTTGCATCTTTCGGGTGAAGTTGATATATATCATTATATAATAAATAAATATTTATTATCAATTATTAATAATAATTTTAAAAAATGTAAAGACTCTTCGCGCCGTTCACCTATACACGAATTCAAACGTCCCGCCGAATTCAAATTTGAATCTCCCGCGCCGCGCGCGCGGGGACTAGTTCGCGCGCCACCGCTAGGCGTCGCATGCCTCGCGTTATTTTATTTATATACTTTTTTAATAATTTTTATATTATATTTATTTATTATTTCTTCATATCTTACTACGCATTGTAGAGCTCGACGTACTCTCTCGCGCCCTTATTGATAAAGTACGCGAGGATATAAGCCGATGACAAGATTCCCGGCGTCACGAGCCTCGTGGTAATGCCCTCCAGTGAAGCTAAAAATAGCTTCCCGCTATCGGTTTTCAAGATTCTCTTCAATCTTGGTTTATGGTGCGGAGTGACTGGCCGAACGTACGCGTGCCTGACCACCAGGAAGGCCTCATCGCTCATCCGCGTAATCGGCGGTATCGTCTTCTCCAAACCAAACAAATACTGCACGACATCGGCCATGCGCAAAGCATGCTTAAGTCCTATTTTTTAAAGTAGACAAATATTTTTTTGTTTTGACTACTATCAGAGATGAATAGGGAGATTGCCAGCGCCCCGAAAAAAAGTGAGGCGGACTTTGGTGCGCGGCGCGCTGCTGGCCTCTCGCGGCAGCGACGTCGAACTGTACACACGCCACCTGATTGGATGTTCAAACGTGTGTACGGCGCGGAGCGGGGGAAGCGGGAGAAGACGGCTCGGCGGCTCGGTGCACGTGCACTGAACGTGTGTATGCTGGAGCG
>UXGD01006721.1:0-12061 GCA_900474315.1 Torymus auratus
CCTTGCTGTGTGTGCTTCTGTGAATATGCATCGATATCGATCACACTTATACATATAGGTACGCGCGCACACACAGAATCATCATCGAAACGCGTTGTAAATTAATATGGAAATGTCGTTTTTATAAAACAAAATAAATTGTATAAGATCCACGCTTCAGATCGTCTATGTACTTATATATAAATTAAGCTTTATACGAGAGCCTCGCGCACGTGAAATTTCACATACGTACGTGCTTTTCTTATAAACCTAATTCTGACGCATGGGCACCAAAGAGTACATTGGAATCAATGGCGCACGAAAATAGAAGTCTGACGGGCGAGAAGCGCCCGAGCTCACTTGTTTACGTTCGACGAGAACTCTCCAGCTATACTTACGCCGCAATCGGCCGCCGCGCATATACGTCCAGCGTTGTATTACAATGTGTTAGGCAGCACAAAAAGTTTCCATCTAAATTTCTATATTATAGGCTGTGGTTACGCGAAATTCTTCGCGTCGATGATTCTTTTAAAAAAAAGCTCGTTCATTGATTGCAGTATTTTTGGTTCGCGTGAATGGCCGTTTAACTTGACAGTTAATTTATTCGTTTAAAAAGGAACGAAATCCAACTGATATAGTAAGAATTTTGCTCGACTAAGAACGAAAAAACATCTTCCCGTCCCCGCAACAATCGACCCATTCCTCAACCTCCCTCCCGCTCCCTACTCCTCGTCCCACCTCCGCATAGGCAGCACAGACGCTCAACTTCGCATCCTTCTGGAGCCCATAACGCGCGCGGCGCGCTCGATTCGGGGCCGCAGATAAACGCCGTCGGCGTCGGCACTCGCGTAAAAATAGCTCTCGCTCTCTCCTCTCTCTCTCTCTCTTTCTCCTTTGCTTTAAATTAAAATACAGAGAGCGCCGGCGTGACGCGCGGCCGAGCGACCGCGTCATCGCGGCTCTTTTTTCCAGCGGTGGACTTCGACGACGGAGATAAGACTCGCCGGGGGTTGTTGGCGGGGAACGCAGGAAGAAGGGATGGAGAAGTATAGTTCGGAGTTGAAAGCGGGAGTTTGCGCAGGGGGGTTTGAGCGGAAAAAGGGCATTTTAGCCTGGATGCTTTTGTCGGAAATGACAGAGGAAAAGAAATTCGAAAGCACGTTTTTATTGATCCCCTTTTTCTTTTTAGGTAGATTTTCTTCAATTGTCTTATACAATCTAGTTGTATTATATTGTTCCAAATTACCCAGAGCCCAAAAAAAATAAATTTTCAAAAACACAAAAAAAATCAGTTTTTATATGCATTAATCAGCAACCTCAGCGTAATGCACTCGCGTTCACCTCTATACGTACATCGTTATATTAAAGCAAAAACACGGGCTGTCCGATCCAGCACTGCGCGCTATTCAGCCTACATACGTCGAGAACCGAGACGATTCGCGTCCTCGGGGCTTCTTTCCGTCCGTCCTCTCGACCTGCTGTCATTTTCTCTCCCCCGTTCGCTCGCCGCTTTCGTGCTTCTGCACCGCGGCAGCTCGTTCGAATTTCCATTCATAGCGCTCCGTGCTTTACGAGATATAAAGATTCATACGCGTGTTTGATCTTTCCTCGCTAGTGTAATTAATTTTAATCGCTCGCACCACCTATCCCTAAAAAGAAAATAAAATCGTAAGAAAAGCCACTGACAGCTTTCAGCTGCGGGCTCACACGTATAGGATAGGGCTCCTTAGAGAACAGAGAGAGGGACAAGCCGATTGCGCAACGGGCGCGCGCGCTCCGCAGGATTAAATCAGCAGTAGCGGCGCAGCGTCGGTGGCAGCAGCAGCAGCAGCCTCCGCCGCGGTCGATATGCCACTCGCTCTCGCCGACGCGCACATACGTATATATATACGCGAACGCGCGTAAAAGGGAGGAAGGGATACGGCTCGCTCTCTGCGCGCAGGCCTCGCTCACAATGCTCGCGAGCGCGTAAGGGTTGGCGGCTGAGGGAAATTGGGCTAATAAGTGGGTGGAGAGCGGAGAAAGGTCGGGTGACTTTGGGGGCTGGATTTGGTGCTGGTTGTGGGTACGATTTTCTATACCTTGTTGAGCAAATTGCTGTAGCTCCAAGGTGCATTCTTTTGGAGTATTAATTATTACTATTATTGTAAGCTTCGAGTGGAATCCATCAATTTTAAAAAACTACCTAAATGGAAAATGATACGCTAAGTCATCGTCAATTCTTTATTCGAATTCGTATTAGGTAGAAGCATCAAGTTATTTATTTCGTTGCTTTCCGCAAACATTGCTTTTGTTCGGCTGTGGCTGCATTAATAACACGTTACACAAATGAACATACATAATTCTTACATAATGAATCAATCTCGAATTCGATGTACTCTTAATCTTACTACAAAAATCAAGAGACACCAAGGAGCACGCAGGATATTCTATAAAAATAGCCACGAAATGAAATATTCATTACCGTTTTTTTTGTGGAACTTAATTTTCTTCATAAAATCGATAGCTCTCCCCTTAAACTGACCTTTACAAAAAAAAGATTCTTTTACATAAACTTTTAATACCACATTGTTTGTTGATCTTGATAAACTAAATAAAAAATTGCAAAAACAAATATAAAATACACACATTAATTCCATTAACGAACAACGAAGAAACCTCATCACCAGTTAAACACCCAATCTTCCCCCTCTGCGAAAAAAAAAAAAAATCCCACCCCAACATCCAGCAACCGAGTGGCGCATCGCGGACGGCCGGCACGTCGCCGTCCTCGCGGGGGTGTGTAGTGTGTAGGTGGATATAGTAGCGCGGCGGAGAGAGAGAGGATCGATCGGCGGCAGTGTAGGCGCGCGCGTGCCGCAGTAGCGCCGCGGCGCCGTCGCGAGAAGCCAATACCCTTGGAAAGAGAGAGAGAGAGAGAGGGTGGAAGAGAACATTTTGATGATTATTGAAGAAAGGAGGTTTTTTTCTTGCTTGGGTTTTTTGGAAGAAAATAATGGCTAATGAGAGACAAACCGTCGTTTAATTTAACATTTTCGCTATATATATTTTCATCTATATAAATTTGTATTTGACATTGAGAGCTCGCGTATACAAGGGCTGGCTGCGAATTGGCGTAACTCGAATTCCCGCGTATAAAGTGTGAAAATCCATAACCACCTTTTATGCGCCGCCGCCGCGCGTGCCTCAATGCATTATATTATAAAATCAACGCCTGGCAATATCATTTCAAAATTCCGCGGCGTCGCACGCGTTTTGATTGGCATTAAATCTAACTCTCTCTCTCTCCCTCGGTCATAACTTTTATTACCGTCCGAAAAAAAACGAACGAATTAATTAATAACATACTCTCGCAGCTAGCCCTTCCTTTATTTCCCCAAAATCCGCGCATCAATCACAATTCCCAAACCTGCTCATATATATATATAATTACTCGAAACCTCGAAACAGCCCGCTGCGCGCATATCACGCACGCGCGTATATATACACCCCCTCTAACCTATATTTTGGCCGCTATATAATAGCTCTAAAATAGGGCGACTAGAGCCCCGAAGAATCTGCTCGAGTCCTAATAGTCCCTCGCCCGCGGCGTGTATATAGTCGGGGGAGGAGCCGCCGCGTGTTCTTTATCATCCTCCCCCCCTCTCCGCGAATTCTTCGATGCGCGCGCGCGAGAGAGAGTAAAGCGGTTTCATTGAGCGGGCAGTGTGTGCGGTGTATATACAAACGCACTGTTCTCTCGGTTCCCTCCCCCGGGATCGGGAGTTTTGAATGCGCAAAGTGGCAGATGCGCGCCGGACACACGCGAGTGTTGACCGTCTGTGCAGAGCGACGCTATGTGGGTTATATATATACAGATGCGGCGAATTGCCCTTATCCGCAATCAATAGTCGAGGATATGCGCGAGATGATGTGTACTCTTTTTTTTTTCTCCTTTCGCTGCACCGTTTCCTTCCTTCGTCTCGGTTTCTTTCACGCACGCGTTGGCGGTTGTCGCGTCACGATCCAAGTTTTCAAGTTGGCTTGTTATTTTCTCACTCTGCATCGGGTGTTGTTATTCAGTGTTTTGACCATATACATGTTTTTTTACTAAGAAACATAGTAAATAGGCTGATACAATAATTGACAAACGGATTACTATGTATAGTTGATTTATATTCAACACACAGATCGACGATTACACGTATAGTATACGGCTTCTTTTCGAACGAGCACGCGTACTTGCAACATCGCAACTACAGCTTATATACCTAGACAATGCACAGTAATATTTTTATAAAAAGGTCACGTTTGTTTGCAAACTCGAAAATGCGATATATTGTAGATAAAACTACATAGTTTTATCGTAAATCGCGTATCCAACGAGAAAATTCCCTCCATCCATACGAAAGCTCCCGCTTATTAGACTTGGACTCGGACTTGAAGCAGCCTCCTCTCGTCGTCTATATACCCTTATATACATCCCCTTCTCCCCGAGACAGCCGCGCACCAGCGCTGTGGCGGGGCCTAGCCTCCTGTCTGCAGCCTGCCCGCGAATCGATGCGGGAGCGAGCGAGCGAGCGGAGGGATATTGACCAGGAAGCTCGCGGAGTGCGTGCGTGCGATGCGTCGACGTCTTGCCGTCCTCGAACGCGTGCGTCCTTGTCGCAAACGAAAAGGGGGATCGAACTCTATGTGTATAGGGTGAGCGAGAGGCTCTATGTTTTTGCATTCGGCTGGAGCGAATGGCTATATAATTAGGCGCGTTTCGCCTGCTGGATGACTTTTTTCTTCTCTTTTTCTATTAAGCTTGATTATTATTAAGGAATATCGTTCTGGTTTAGTGTCGATCGCAGGTTGCATGAGTATATCTATATACCACTAAAAATCCTTTGTTCTCCGAACAATCGTTCCCCAAAAATTGCCATTCTCCCCACTCTCATACCCCAACGAAATTCCCGCAACCTTCTGCTCTCGCGAAACGCAGCATCGCAGCGCGTCGCGACGCGGCAGTGGGGATGGAGGTCACCGGCCGCAAAAACTCTCGCGTGCCGGGTTGTGGTGGTGACACGGACACAGCTGTTTATTTTTTCGGGCCTATAGAGGGTTCAAAAAAGAGGAGGCACGAGACTTATAGACGAGCTGGTTTAGTTTATTAATAGTGCTAATTTAGTTCTAATATAGCGAAAAGTATAATAATAAACTCAGTATACGAACGTTGTACACCGATTAGATATAAACGTAATACTCGACTGATAATAATGGATAGGTTTAATCGTGAAAACAATAACTCAATGAATTCCACCCTTGGACTCCCAAATCACGAACTAGACATGGATGTCAAATACTTATACTGCACGATCGAACTGACCAAAATATCTTACTATCAACCACACACACACACATGCTCGTGCTGACTGAAAGCAATCAATAACACACGTCATATTCTTCTCTTCGCCTCACAGGTATCCGCGGGCCAGCACATGCAGCTCACGGGCGATCTGAAGCCCGGCAACGTATCCGTGGCCGCCCAGCAAGGCATGTACTTCAGCCAGCAGCAGCAGCAACAGCAGCAGCAACAACAACAGCAACAAAACCAGAACGATACGTACTGCACGGTATCGCAATCGCAGACTATCAACTTCACGCAGCAGAGTCTGAGGCAGCGCGCGGCCGCCGCGGCGGCTGCTGCAGCAGCTGCGGCCGGTCCGCAGCAACAGCAGCAGCAACAGCAACCCGGACCCCGAGGTCATCCCGGTCAGCAGCAGCCGCAACAGCAACCGCAGCCACAGCCTCAGCAGCAACAGCAGCCACCGCCACAGCAGCAACAACAGCCACAGCAACAGCAGCAGGTGCCGAGTAGTCAGGTGTCCGAGCAACACGCCAAGATTCTGCAGCAACAGCAGATGCTGAGGGCGCAGCAGGTAAGGGTAATGATCGAATTTTGGTTGTTTTTTCCCCAGAGATCAGGGTTAGCTTAGTGTGCACATACTAGGTTGACGGATTGTTGTTCGAATGATGATACGGATTATACAACGTAATTTGTATAATTTTATGAAAAAGGTAGAAAGATTTGAAAAATATTTTTAAGAGTATTTTAATTTTAGCTCTACGTAAATGATTCAAACAACAATCCCAACTGTTAAACAATATTGATTGTAAAGTATCGATTTCGATTGTTTTACAAAGCGATTTATCAAATCCTTTCGCACCGACACACAGTGTGTATTACACACGTATACCCATACGAACTAAAGTGGCTCCGGCGAATTAGTAAAGTCGATAAATAAGAAAAAAAACCTACTAAAAGTACGAATTTTAACTTTTTTTTTTTTATATTTTTCTCATGTAGAGCCATCAGATGAACTACTGAGAAAGCAAATTTGAGAAAATTTTTAATATAGGCTCTTAAGGAGAGAAAAGCATTTTGCCCTGTCATTTCGTGAAAATCGATAATTTTTTCATAAAACCATTGAGAGAGTACAGCATATATGAGTTACAAAATCTTTTTCTCTAAAGAAAATATCAAGTCACCAGCGGAAAATCATGCCTTTTACACGCTTATATTTCGCATGCATTGTGGTTATTTTCATGTATTGTATTCTGCTATAGAAATAAACATTTGCTGGTAACTTGACAAAAAAATATTTGTGCCCCCTGGTAGATACAGCCCAGTGCGACGGAGTCACCTTACGAATTTTTTTATACACGAAAAATTTAACGATATGAAACATATTATATAGAAATAGCTAGCCATAGGTGTTAACCATCCCCCAATCATCGTGCATATAAACATTAACAATGTTTTCCTCCGCATCTACATAGGCGCTGCAGCAACAGCAGCAACAGCAACAACAGCAGCAGCAGCAGCAACAACAACAACAGCAGCAGCAGCAGCAACAGCACCAGCAGCAGCACATGTCGGCGGGCATGGGCCCGGGCCTAGTGAGGCCGCCGCCACCCGAGTACAAGGCTGCCCAGGCGCAGCTCATGCACGCGGGAATTGGGGGCATGGGCCAGCAGAGGTTCGCCGGTGCCGGGCCCATGCGTAGGGTCGCGCAGCAGCCTATGCCGCCTTCCGGTAAGTATCGTGTCCGTGCTTTCGCTGACTCTGACATGATAACAATAATCGAATTTTTTTATAACTCTTCAAATATACCTATAATATGTGATTTCTTGTTCTTTTTAGTTATACTAAAAAGGGTCACATATTTATATTAGTTAACACAGCAACACACGTACCTCCAGCGTTTCACTTACTAGTGCTCACACGAACCCTCCTTCTTCGCTGATTTCAGGTCCCATGATGAGGCCGCAGATGACGCAGCAAACGGCGATGCACGCGGCCGCGAGCTCGATGTACATGAGCGGCCCCGGTGGCCCAGGCGGTCCCGGCGGCGGCGCTGCCGGCGCTGGCGGACCCAACGTCGGGGTCGGCGTGGGGGGAGTAGTGGGCGGTGGGCCCGGAGGCCCAGCCGGCGTCGGCGCCGGCGGCATGAGCGCCATTGGCGGCATGCACCAGATGCAGCAGCGACTCGGCTACCCGCGCACCAACAACCAGCGGCCCGCGGGTATGGGCCCGGGAGGCATCGGACCCCCACCGGACGCCCTCGGCAACGGTATGGGACCCGGTGGACGCGGTGGCGCTGCTGCGGCAGCCGCCGCCGCCGCCGCTGCGGCTGGCAATGTGCAGAACTGGCAGCATATATTCATGCAGCAGCAGCAGCAACAGCAGCAGCAGCAGCATCATCAAGGTGAGTGCGGTTTTAAGGAAATTGTTGCCTCATGGTTCTGAGTTGTGGGAAAGGAACGAGATTTAATTTCGAAAAGTGTAATTTAAATAAACGATGAGTGGAACAGATTAATTATTAAATTTCTAATTTTTTTAATTTCTTACGATCTTTTCTATTTTTGTTACCTTATTATTTACGGTATGATTATATTTTAACGGGATAGCGATGATTCACGAGTACCTTTTTTTAATCAATTTCGTAAGTGTATTGGCGGAAAATGCAGGGCCTAAATATATTGAATAATATTTGACTTTAATGGAATTGCGAAATCTCTAAAGTTTAAAATTCAATAAATTTAATATAAGCACAATACTGTAAACCATATTTTCAACGTTGCTTTATATTATTTAATTTGCAATTGAATAACAGAACAACACCCTTCGTTTTTCCATTATTCAATATTTATATAAATCCTGGATTTATTTCAATTGCAATATTGAGATTAAAGTGGTAACGGATTAACGTATTGCTTAACGCATAATACTTTTAAATTAACTGGGGAGCGCTGCGCACACCGCGAGCCAACGTAAAGCGCGTAAAAACTTTTCCCGTTATTGCATGTGAAGCACGTACAGTACTCAGCTGCTACTGCTGCTCGCATTACGCGCTCGCATTGTTTCCTCTCGACCCAGCTTTTATTTTATTCAACGTCCGCATTACTTTATTTTGTTTGGATATGCTCTCACGTGCATAAACATTCGCATCGTCGCTTAACTTAATCAATTTACTTAATTCGCACGCAGCAAAACTGTGTTTCCAAACTCTTCGTTTATTAACAGAAGAAGAGCTATAAAAACTAAAATGCGATATTTTGCAGCGAACTTTGGCATGGGCGGCGGTGGTGGCATCCAGATGAGCGCCTCGCAGATGCAGCATCAGCAGCTACTGCGGTCGCAAGGCGGCAACGTGATGGCCGGCATGACCAACAGCGCGCTACAGCAGCAGATCGTCGCCTCGCAGCAGCAGCAGCAGCAACAGCAGCAGCAACAGCAACAGCATCAACAGCAGCAGGCCAACAACCAGATGAACATGCAGCTGCAGATGACGCAGACACAGACCGTCAGCACTGTCGTTGTATCCTCCGGCAACGGTATGTTAACATAAGATTGTAGCTTTCAAAAATTCTAATTTTCAAAATGTATTTGTGAAAAAAAATCTAATTTAACAATGCGATTAATTTTTTCTGTACTTTACTGACTTCTAATTAATTTTTCATTAAAATTTGAATTTTGTCCATAGGTTTTGGAGGTTCGCCGATGCATCCACACCAGCAGTACGGCGCGGGTAGTCCCGGCACCCGTGGCGCCCTGCAGCCTCAGATGCAGCCCCAGCAGCAACAGCAACCTCAGCAACCGCCACCACAGCAGCAGCAGCAGCAGCCAGACACGGTGAACGCAAACGACCTGAGCTTCGAATTCCTGGACAATCTCCACTCGGGCGACACGTCCAACTTCAATCCCCAGGACCTGCTGAACTCGCTCGAATCAGGCTTTAATCTCGACGGGATACTCTAAACAGCTCTAAGCTCAGTCCTTCCTCCCTCGTCGCGTGCGCGCGTCCCACCCCCACACGCGCGGTGCGCTCGGGTGCAGTGACTCTCGCTCTCTCGCGGGAGACGAGGGAGGGAGAGAAGGAAAATAGAGAGCGCGAGATTTCGAACCGCGAGGAGGTGGAGGTGTCGACGTTTGATAGCGCGCGCGGCGCGCTGCGAGCGCCGATCGATGCTCCACTTTGGCGGTAGCGAAGCCGGCACACCAATAGGAAGAGAGAGACACAACAGAGTGCTCCCGTCGACGGGCCTAAAGTTATTCGGCAGCTTTGACGAGCACTCGACCAAGTCGACGACGACGACGACGACGACAGGGCCAAGAACAATGAAGGTCGTCGCGCGAATGTATATGCAATTAGCGGCTAGTATTTAAAAACAGAAACAAAAAAGTTATATTATTAAATTAATATCATAAGTGAATAAGTCAATTAGGCGAGAGTGAGAGGGCGCGCGTGCCCTAGACGTATTATATAGTGGGGAAGGGGAGGAGAGCAGCAAGTTAGATGAATGATGATGTTGCGTCGGAGAAAGGCGGGCGGTACACCCTCCGATTACCCTGTAAATAAATGTATGTATAGCGTGACACCGTGTGAACATACGAGCGTATGCAATATTATTATATATTATATATATACACAGACACAGACACCGTGAGGCCGAGTATATAATCTTTTTATTTAAAGAGGGAGTGTTTTTGTACAGATGTTCGTTCTTGCTTCGTTGCGCGATTGGAAAGTTCTCCGATAGTGGGGAAGCTATATATATATACATATATTGTAAACCATTATATGTACACACATACACACAGAAACAAAACAGGATTATTGGACGAGAATTTTACTATTTAGAACCGGGCGGAGATCGTGTAAGAGGAAGACTTTTTTTAATGAAACTAGGAAGTGCACGAGCATTCTATTGTATTTATTTAGTTTACGAATGAGATGCGCTTCCTTGGTTCGTTTCTACAGGCGTGAGGCAAACTCTCCCTTGTGTATAAAGTGACCCGCGCGTAAAACTTAGCCTCCTATACGATTCTCCGCTGACATTGCAGAAAAAGGAAAGCGATAGCAACGCTAACGCCACCTATTTCCGTCAATTTCTTTTTTTTATATATGTATAGTTTACGACCGAAAAAAAAATCTCTGACTACATTTAGTAGGAGAGTTCGCATTCTACTACTCATCTTCCATATAGCGATACATTCCATTGAAGGAAACGAGGATGTGTGTTACTATGCGGAGAAATAGTAACCGATTAAACGAATATTCCGCAGCTGAGAAATGTAAGATTATTTTGTACATTATAGGGGCCATTGTAGAGTTTTACAGATATAAAAGAGAAAATTACATAATTAAAGTCGAATGTGAATGGGTTTTTTTGTAATTCTCGACATTGTACGCGAACGAATATTGTGGCCCGATTGAAAAGAAGTTTGTAGTAGCAAAAGCGATAAGTTATTGCTACTCGAAAGTTGAAAATTTTGGGAAGTATCATTTGTTTTCATTTCCTTTTCAGTAATTAATAATTGGGACCAACAACGGAGAAAAAACAAAAAAACTCAGGATAAAATTTTGCGAAGTATGATTTTTTGTATTTTTGTTTTACTTTTTCTTGGAATCATGTACATAATGGTTAAGGGTCTTTTTTGTGTCTGCGAGATGAAACGCTGTTTTAGAACGTTGAATATAGCCATTTCCAATTTTATATAAAATATTAATATCGTTGGGAGGCACGCGAGACGGATTTTTTAGCCAGAAGCAATAACTCCATCGCCTCGCGCGCAATAAACGACAAATAGAATAAAGAAAAATAATAATACTTGTTAAACCCGAGGACGGATATTAAGTTGGCTTCGACGAACACTTATAACAATGAATTAGTTTTTGTTTTATTTGACGAGCGAAAGAGGCGCAAATGGTATGTCTGAGTTATTGGCAAGTGGAACCAAATTTGTGTAAAAGCGGAGAAAAAGAGAAACGAAGGTGTCACCAAGGCTTCTCTATCTAGACAAAATCAAACGATTTTCGAGAGTAGGTCACAAGCTGCGCGTGGCGTAGTCCTAGCGACTATCTCACTCGCGCCGTGAATGCGCGAATGCATGAGAGAAGGGCGAAGGATCAATATCTAGCCCAAATGAAGAGAGAGGGTGAGAGAGAGAGTGAGAGAGAGAGAGAGAGAGGAGAGAAGGGAACTAAAAGAACCAATCCTTCCCCCTGCGCTAGTTTATCGAGAAAGAGAGAAAGAGAGAGATGATCGGTCGGGTACCGTTGATTGTTTATCGATGAAGAAAAGAAAACGATGTCTAAAAATTTTTTGCGCGCTCTAGCGACCGCTCTGTTTTATTATATTATTATTAATTATTATTATTATTATTATTATTATTTGTGTTTCGAATTCGAATCGAGTTATTATATTATTATTATACTATACGTAACTATTTTTTCTTCTTTGTCTATTAAGAAAATTATGAATATAGCCAATTTGAAAAATTTTATCGACAGATAACGAGGGAGGGATAAAATAACCGTCGCAGCGACGAAGGAGCAACGGAAGTTTCGGCTTTATTGCTGCGACGCTTCTTGCCCCCTATAATGTTAAGAATGGGCCGCGCACGCATATCTATGTGTGTGTGTGTGTCTCTGAGTCTGTGTGTGTACGTGAGGATATATTAGAAAAAAAGTTATAATGGATAAAGAGAACGAGCGTATGAAGTAGTTATATATATATATATATATATATATATATACATATACATATATAT
>UXGD01006722.1:0-12059 GCA_900474315.1 Torymus auratus
GTATCTTATCTCTTAAATTAATCTTGACAATTCTAAATCCAGACGATCATAAAATAATGGGCTCAACATAAACCCTCGTGATTTCGAAAGCAGAACCATTACCGAACTAATTTCCTCACATTCAATAGACCCCCTCACACCCTTCATCTTCATTTACGAAAGATCCGCACCTTAAAAATTCCATTCGAACCTCGGGCTGTTTAAAACAACGTTACAACCGCGTTAGCTCGCTATATTTTTTCCCTTTTCATTAAACTTCGGCACAGGTTAACTTTCAATTTCAGCTCGTTAGCAAAACACGCAGCGAGACTGCGTAACTGCGATGTAAGTTTTCGCATTAACGACGCGGGCGGGGCGGCTCTGATAAAAGGGAAAGAGAGGGAGAGATAGATAGAAATTTCCGGCGTATGAGAGGTGAGGGCGCCAGACGACGATTCCCGCAAAGTATGTAATTATTTGACGCAGAGACAGAGGAGCAACGGCCATGATGGGAAAAGGTTGGGAAGGCTGCTCACGTAGCGGCTTAATTGGCGGGCCGGTCGAACCGAGAATTAAACCCCGGTAAGAAGTACGTGATCCCCTCCTCGGGTTGACCGTTTCGGGACACTTTGTCCGCAACGAGACAGAGAGGGAGAGTTGAGTCTGGAGATCGACACGTGTGTGGGTAAGCGCGCCGCACGCGCGTGCTCGCAGCTCTCAAGCGGCTATGGTGATGAGAGATTTGAATGGGGTGTTAGTTTTCGCCGCGGCGCCCGAGATCTCTCGCGTGAATAAACAAGTTGTTGCCGATCGCTAGGGGAATAACGCGTGGGTGTTATCGTCGGGGCTATTGGTTCCCTAGAGCCCAAAGAGAGAGGAACTTGGTTTGCCAGAGATCGGAAGATCGATATAAGCGCGGTGTGAGTATTTTGATTTCTCAATGGTCTGTAAAATAACTTCAGTTCGCTTTGTCCAGTTGATGATTTGTTGCGGATAAATGTATAATTGATGGAATTGATAAAAGCCTACAGTAATGTAAGTGTCGTATAACTGCATGTCGCAAGAATTCAAAATCATGAGTTGTAGGAATTTAATATTGGACTCGAGTGCCATCAAGACTAAGCAACCCTGACGAAATGATGACAGCATAGAAATTAGTGAATACTATTATACAAACATTGTTTTACTATATTAGAAATTCACGTTGATACTGGTTTATTAGCGACATAACAGTGCAATAATTACAAGGCTATTAGCAAAATTTTGTCCTATATAGCTCGTTACCTACTGAGCTTATACTTCTTTGCTTTTAGTCAATGAATTCAATGGAAGTTAAATTAATGTTCTACTTCGAAAGAAAGAATTCTTATAGCCTCCAGAGAAATAGCCGCAACAGCTTTGCAATTTTTCCAGCGCTTCTTCGCCAATACACCAGTATCATGTGAACTTCCAATATACTTCTATGTACAAGAGTTTACAAATTTCATTTCTTTAATAATTCTATTATTGATAATTCTTATATGAATACTTCGCCCAAATAAAAAAAAAACATCCTCTCATAATCATAATTCGATAACTTGACAAACAGGCGAGCAAACAGCAACTGCTCGTTAACCCCTACAATAGCGCGCTCCTAAGAAAATCTGCATTGTCAGAACGCGCGTGTGCGCCTCCTGTCCGTTTGATCGCGTCCTCCTTCGTCTGCCTACACAACTGCTGCTGCTGTTGCTGCCCTCGAGGTAGGTACCACTTCGCTTCTCTGACTCCTATAGCGCAAATTGCCGCTTACGCGACAATTTATGCTGACGGATCGCCGAGAATGTCCAATTGAGAGCTGTGCGGAGGACGGTCGGGGCTGTCTCTCTCTCTCTCTCTCTCTCTCTCTCTCCTCCTAATCCGGCCGCCATTATCCGGCCCGATACGTTTGCGCGCTAGAGCTGGTGCGCACAAGGCTTGAAATCTTGACGCGCGCTCCGAGAAAATCGAGCAATTTCACGTTTAATTACCGGCCGATTGTCCTCCGGCCGGAACTTTGTTTCAGGATATTGCCTTCGGAATTCTATTATTCAAAGGGTGAGCGTTCAGCTTTGTACTATTTCTCTTTCGGATTTCTCTTTTATTTTTTTAATTTATTTTTGTGAACGACATTGTCGCGGTATATATTTCAACGCGGCTTAACGTTGAATCGGTGGAATGTAAGCACGAAGCGTGACCTTACTTTGCTTAATCTGCAATGGAGAAATAATGTATTTGCAGCTGTTGCTGTATATATTTGCATTGCGGACGATGTTGAGGGAATTTGGTTGCGAAACCCATTATTACGGAATCATTATTACAAATTATCATAATGAAGAGAAATATTGTACAAATGATTTGGCGATTGTATGCGCATATAGGGGCAAGTCCATAATACTTTTAACTATTGTGTGACTTTTTTAAAAGTAATTTACTACTGCTATTGGCCTGCCATGCACTCAGAAAAACGATCCTCCCGCCTTGAAATAAAATTCCTACCGAGAAAATCTTCATACGACAAAGAATTCCTGCGGCGCGAAAAAAATTTCCTCCTGCGCGAAAAATCATCATCCCGCGATAGGAATCTTGACTTTCTGTTGCAAGATAAGTCCTCCTTCCATAGGAAGATATTCTCTTGGCCCTATTTTTAGAGGAAATCCTCCTCTGAGTGCACTCAGAAAATCGAGAAAATTGGCCTGTCGGGTACATCGAAATAGTCTTCAAAAACGTACTCAGCGGGTCGAAAAACCTCCAGGTATACTCAAATTCAAGCGGAAGTTATTTTCTGGGCACAGCTTGTCGCTGCCCACCGAAACTGTCCGCAAAAACGTGTTCAGCGGGTCGAAAACCTCCAAAGTACACTCGAAACCGTGCTACAAACTATGATTTGCGACGAAATTTTCTCCTGGGAACCAACGTGTCGAGGTGCAGCGAAATAGTTCCCAAAAATGAGCTCAGAGAGTCGAAAAACTTGTCAGGTACACTCAAACTCGCGGGGAAGTTATCTTCTGGGCATCAGCGTGTCAGCGTACACCAGAATAGTACTCGAAAACGTGCTCAGCGGGTAGAAAAATCCTCTAGGTATCCTGAGATTTAATTAAATTAATGCTCAAATCCATGAAAATACCTGAGAAAGGTTTAATTAAGTAATTAGTAGAATTACCGTAGAATTAACAGGGAATTTAATCATGAATAACATTTTTTTTTTCACATCGATTTCACGAATAAGCTTTTTTTTCACGGAGTTTACCGAAATGGATTTTTTTTCACTGCGTTCTAATGAACAATTTTTTATTTACGGCGTTTACCGAAATGGTTTTTTTTTCACGGCGTTTATCGAAATGAGTTTTTTTTCATAGCGTTTTTTGAAATGGGTTAGTTTTCATAAGCACCGGTGATATATCGTGTAATTTTGAGTCCATTCCTTTTTTGTGTGGTTCAAACTACAGTCCGAAAATACTACAGTGTTTTTCTGTAGTAGTTGTGTAGTAACTTACTACAGAACTATTACAGCATTTGTGTAATAAAAACTACAGTACACTTTCGTAAGGGATACTCATGGAAAATTTAATCATGATGGAATCTAGAGCTTGCGGGAAATTCCGCACGCGTCACTAGTTGAAAGCGTTTTTGAAAGAGCAAATCATGTTTACGACGAAAAGTCATTTATTACACTTCAATTAAGGAAAGGAATGCAAATACATACTATTAATAATAATGAAATGAGATATTTATTATACGTATTATACAGATACTCATGGAAAATGTGCATTAATGATGATGGAATCTAGAGCTTGCAGGAAATTCCGCACGCGTCACTAGTTGCTAACAGTCACGGACTGTGAGCGTATAGCCGGAAAGTGAAATCAACGCTGGTCCGCGCGCGTAGCACGCGTTTGATCTAGTATATTCTTTAATTAAATTTGATTATTTCGAAAACCAGTTGAATTAACTGACCTTATTATAGAGCAGTTAAATTAACTTATTTTCTTCCGTGTAGAAATAATACATTTAACATCAGTATAAGTAACAGTTTCGCGAAGCAACGAAACGATTGAATCACGAAACTTCCAACCTTAACTCCAGAAGATTAAATTATCGCAGCTCTATAATCTCAAAACTTTCGCGCAAACTAACCAAGTCCACAAGACGACCCATCATCGATTCGCTTCGCCTCTGCATCTCACGACTCTTCGAAACACACGGCTGCTGCGCACAAACGCGGAGGAGGCGATATCGCGCGTGCGAGCTGTGTACCTCATTAACTATATACCTGCACATCGGTGGGACAAACTTGAGGCGCGAGACGCGACTTTCAGCGTATCGGAGTAGTTCGCCCAGTCATCGGATGCGTCTTCTGTTTATATTAGCTCCCTACGACGAACGAGAACGTACCTATCCCCCGTCTCCTCTTCCTTCAAGTACACTCGATCTAGCCTGAATTGTGCATCGATTATATATGTATATACATGCAACTCTGCAAAGTTCCAGGCGCTGAAATGTGTGTGTGTGTGTGTTTGTGTGTGTGCGAGGTAGGGCAGGGGCTGTTTGCTCCCCGAATGTTTTAAAAATGTGATTAACCCGGTTCGCGGTGCGCGCGTTTTAATCCGGTTTTAACGCGCCAAGTTTTACGGGATTACGATAATGATTATTTGATGTCGGAGAGGGAGATTGGACGAGATTTCGCCTGTTAATAATAAATCGCCGGTAGATCGTGTAGTTTTATAACGGAATTTTCGTACATATAGCGTGCGATGCTATAACGCGTCGTAAAATTATTTTCACCCGCACTTGCATATTTCATGCATAAAGCGGGCGAATTATAATCGTAAAATTGAGATTTAGAGGAGACGACGGCGACGACGCTGAAAAAGAAAACGCGAAAGAACAAAAGCTAGTTGTAAGAAAAAAATTTTCAATTTACTAATATTTTGCACTCGCTTAGTGTTTCTCTTTTTACTCGCAACCCGTTGAATATTGAAGTTTACAGGCCGTAAAAATTCGCGAAGGCAAGGCCTCTCTCGCTCGCGCATTTAAAAATGTAACTCGTAGGAAGTGCAAATTCGCCCTCCCGCGCGCGCAGGCGCCATTCATAATACACTTCCGCGCGCGTATAAAGTGATGTTTCGAAGTTATACGAGCGCGCGCGCATAAGCACGCGTTCGCTTAGCCTTCTGAAAACTTCATTCAGCGCATGCGCGTACTTAAAAGAGCGTTGGGATTTCTCGTTGTGCGTATATTATTTGGGGCCATGGGAGCGAGTCGGCGAGGTCTCGAGAAGTTTATTGAGTCGTTGAACGCTCGTCTTGTCGGAAAGAAAGGTTGAAAAATATATGGTTGCTAAGCGTATAGATCGTTATAACGCAAATATAAACGAAAAATTATGTCATTGCTGTGCTGGATTCGGTGTTGTTATAATTATCCTGTAAATTGAAAAAAAATGCATTCGAATAGACACTTATTGGTATAATGTACCTGTAATTTACTATTCAATACTTATATAATTTGCTTCATGGAAATGATAAATATATGTTCAAATCATTTTTTGTTATACTAGAAATCAAGAGGGAAGCATAGCGATAAGAGCTTATTAATGATCGATTATCGTTGTTTACTTGTTGTCTTTGAGACCCAAATAACGCATCGAGTACCGGAGTATCTATTACTAAATTGAAATTGTTTGAGTAACAGGGAAAATTAATAAATATAAACCAATGAATAGATTTCAGCACACACTTTAAACCTTTCATGACTTCATGTACTCTCAAAGTAACTGCAAATCAATAATCGCGTTATGTGTGATATCGTGTCTGACATTTTCTATACTGACTGATATTGATTTGAGACTATTGTTTCCGTGACGAAAAAAGAACGAATTTCATCAAAGAATGCTGGTCTTCCTTTTGTTCCTTTACGTTTCGTATTGAGAAATTTTCGACTGGGGCGTAGCAAATGTCGCGATGCTACACAGAGAGAAGAAAATCTTTATATTAAAGGAACGCCATTTACTATAAAAAAATTGACGTTTGGATATGGACAAACGAATATTCGTTTACAGTTAAATCATATTTCTTGATAGTTATTAAGAAATACAACTTTGGTACAAATAATATTATAATTTTATAATTTGAAAAGCATACTTTTAATGTAAAAAATTTCATTTCTTTGTGTACGTCGTGTACATCACGAACTCGTTATTGTTTTGCCGAGTTGTTATAGCTGTATCGTGCGACATCGTTGAACATGGACGGAAACGAGATCTTAGTATCTTGTCAAGAATGGACTTTTTTTCAACTGCCAATTTTTAGCTCATACCTAGACTATGTTTTGTTTTTCATACTAAGTTTATTTTTAGTGAAAAATGACATTCATTACCAATTATTTTTTTCTTTTCGAAATTGTTTCGTTGCTTAATTTAGATCAATTTGACTTCCTAATTTTCGATGCTCTAAATTTCGCAAAAATACACATTATTGACATTTTCAGCACACCAACCCCATTTCATCACTTCACTAGCATAAAAATAAAACTATGCAATCCCCCACAATATCAATCAAATAACATCAATATCAATCGCTCCGATAATACTACACTCAGAAAAATGATCCTCATATATCATGATGATAGTTCTCCTGAAAAGATTCTCCTACTGCTATCCTGTTTCAGGTACAGTCGTATCCTGCCACGGGACGGCTTTCTTTCCCGGAGCAAAGGATTTATAGATAATTTTCCGATAATAAGATAAGATAAAGCGAGACAAAAACATAACGAAGAAGATGAAAAAATCGACTTAAACATGAAACGATAAGATTAAAAGATAGTATATAAGAGGATTAGTGGATAATTCAATTACTCTGGTCGCAATTGTTTAGACAGACAAAAGTGGAAGGAATGTACGTTTTGATGTAGGAGGGTTATAGGGTAAGTGTGCCAGTTTCCGTGTCCCCTAAGCCCCCGACACAAGTTTCAGTTACTGGACAATTTGAAGGTATGCAAAAATCCAGTAATTTGTACACAGTAACTGGCACACTTACCCTAATTGATTCAGAGGATTATTCGTAAAATAGATTCCTTTTTTTTAGTATTGCTATATGGCCAAAGAGGCTTCAGTGGTCGAGTTTGGCTTTCCAATCTAAGAGGATTTTTCGAGTTTTCTATCAATAAGGTTTTTGGAAACGTTTTTTAAGTAACTGTGTAGTATTTCCAGAATATGTTTCTTAATTCATATAAGGTTATAATTCGAAATACTTCGTGCAATTGCAAGTGTATACAAGCGTAATTATATAATTAATATATTTTTTACACTGCTGAAATTTCCTCCTGATAACAAATAATAATACCGTTTTTATCCTCCGGGCTACAGACAGAGTCTCTTTGATGCAGGGGGATTGTTTTCTGAGTGTACCGATTAAATCCACGACAATGCCATTTGATTACAACCGCGCAGTTCCCATTGCGGTTGGCTAAACGTCACGACCGCGTGACATCCGCGCATCATACTCACATCACCGTACATGATTCGACAGCGCAGCCTCTTTTTGCCCTAAAGAACCAGCGATGCCGCCACTTCCGCGTAAAACCACGTCAAAGTGGATTTCCCATCCACTAAGCCTCGAATCTCAAAGTCTCTCCATCAATACCAATATCTGGCGTGGGCGCGCGGCAATCAGAGCGGAGGTGGAAGGAGAGAACGATGGGATGAACCATGACGGTGCATTGAATTATCGCGGCTTGCGACGGTTACATCCCCCGGGGTAATGCAGCGGGCGCAAGTGGGGCCGATAATGCGCTTCCGGCTTTGTAAATGCGCGCGCCGGACACGGCTATATCTCTCGGCAAGTAATGTTCGTGTGATGCGCGGTGCGGGTACATGCTGGCGTCACGGAAAAATTGGATTTTCCGGCCAATATGCGCGGAGCTCCGCGTTCTTTTTCATGTTGGTACGTGAAGAGGTGGAATTTATGAGGTGATTGTGGTTTGTTGTTGAGGTGGTGGGGGTCGGCTGATTATTGGGAAATGGGAAGTTTCGGATGTGTGTATAGTCATTTGGTTGGTATTGATGTTTTTAATTTAGGTGAGATTTTTCAGATGTTTGTGACTTTTTAGCTCCAATGGTAAAGTTGCTTTAAAATATACTAAATTTTTTTATAAACAATATCTTATTGATAGAAATTTAAAAATGAATGGTTAGAATTGTCGATTTCTTAATTATCTTTAGTTGCCAGGTCATCGCTAATATCTAGTTGGGAACTGACTATAATGTTTTATCAGTTTCTATAAACTAGGATGAATGTTTTGAATTTGTTGGAAAACGCTATTTTTTATGCGGCAATAGATTTTATTTTTTTCGATTCAGTTAATCCATATGTATGGATTACCCGTCGAGAAAATATAAATCAAACAAAAGTTAAATTAAGTAAAAATCTAACCGACGTAATTTTTTTATCGTATTCTAAAATAAATGTACTTATGTAAAATAATTTCGCGATTGGCTTTATTGATAAAATAACCGTAAAACCGTATGATGCTGTTATAATAAATTTTTAGTATTTTTTTCGTTATTTAATTATAGCAACTAGAAAGTTACAGTTGATTTGGAATTTTCCATCGTCAATAATAATTCAATTACATTTGTTTTTCAATATTTAATTATAACAATTAGAAACTTAATTAGAGTTAATATGGAATTTTTCGTTGTCAATAATAATTCAATTACATTTTTGTTTCTGTTATATCTAGTTTTATTCAAAAAATCACAGGCTGAAAGATCATCATGCCTATGAAATAATTCAGCCTCTCAAAGGAACGAACTTTCCTTTTGGTAAAAATTCACTCTTATCTATCTTCATTCTCAAATGACTACTGGATGCAAGAAATATATTCGTTTGAATAATTTTTAGAAAGTTCGTAATAGCAGCTCACAAACACAGCTCGGGCTCAGATCGCTAAATTTAAATAAATTTTCCTACGAATGATGAATTAATTATAACCACAGTAAAGAACAGAAATGCCAAGTTTACATAATAGCTAAAAATCTGAAAGTCAAAAATCGATTATTACCGTTACACGAAAAGATAACAATGCCAGCCGAAAAATAAAACCTCTATTTAACTCACCAGCTCCGTCTATATAAATGCCAGTAAAATTCTGTTTCGCAACCACAATTTCCATACAAATGAATATATCTCTCTTTCTCTCTTTTCGCATAACTCAACTCCGCGCAAAAATACACCGCTGATTAGTTTGGCTGCAAAATTCTCGCGCGCATGTCGCGTCCTTTTCTCTACGAGGTACAGAATTTTTTCCGCTCGTCTCTTGTAATTAACCCACCCGGACTCGTGTCCCTCCGTCTGTCCGTCTCCCCTTTCAACGCGTTCGCGCTGCTCTCTGGCATCGATCCGCGTATATTCCCGTATATGTATATACGTATTTAGAGAGAAATCGGCTTGGCGGGCATGCTAGTATAATTATATATACAAAACGCGGGAAATGGGCCGAATTTACGCCGTCCCAATTAGCTCGTGTGGCTGGGTGTATAACACGTATGAGCGCGTAGAATGGCGCCATTAACGAGTCGTTGTGCACGTATATAGTGGCGGCAGGTGCGGCGCGACGATTTTCAATCGGTCACACACGTATGTATGTGTGCGCGCGCACAATATGACGGATTACGCGGTTGACGCGATGACGCCTCGCTGAGCTTTTAATTAGGTCGAATGGTTATTACGCGTGTGCGCGAGGCTGGATAAGCTTTCTTTTCTCGCGCGATTAGGTGTCGCACAGGTGTGGGGCGGAACAAAAGCACAATACCGAGTGGTGAGGTGATATCAGTTGCGGGTGTGATTGAGGAAGATGTCGGTTGTCATGACTGCGTAGCTGTTACTCTAATTGTTAGTGAACAAGAGGAATCGTGAAAATAAAAATCGATTTTTCATTATATTCGTATGAGTTTCGTATGCAATTTTTCATATGTGCAGATATTGTTATTTTGTACTATTCGTAGTTTATTGTTAATTCTTAGTTATCACTTGAAATGTTTTCAAACTTTTTAACTAAAATTGAAATGAATTATCGTAGTGAGTATCTGGCGCAGTTTCTTACATAAAAGATCTTTGAAATGTCGCACCATAATTGGCTGTTTCTACTTAGGTTTTTTGACCCGGTGATAATTATATATCACACGAAAATGGTATTGTGATGATAATGATTCTATGTACTATAAAATTAAAACGTATTATTCTGAAAAATGTAATTATTAATGTAAATAGTATTCCATACATAAATAAATGAGTCTTTCCGAACTCAATTTTTGCATAGACTTTAATTAAGAAACCTATATATATAATTATACTTCACACTAATTACTTTACCTAATTATTTTACTTGTGCAGAAAACTTTTATACAATTCCAAACATCATCTTTAAACCAACCATTTTTCCTTAAAAAATTAAAAAAGAAGAAAACTAATTCAGTCAAAAAGTATAAATCATTATCGAATGAAACAATGTATACCTTATACCCAATCGTTCCCAATTAATACCATAATTCTATCGACAACTATCACTCTCCCCACCGCGCCGGTCGCCGTTTCCTTTTTTTATCTCCCGTTCTCCTGAACCGCCCGTGCCCGTGCAATTCCTTAATTGCCGTCAATTAAACCATTAGCAGAATGGACGGACAACGAAAGACCGCGCGCAAAAACGGCTCGCCGCTGCGGCGGAAATTTAGAAATTCGAAAGAATGAAGCGATCGAAGTAACGCGCGAGCGCGCCGCGCAATGAGACGTTAATTAACGATAATGCGCCCCGGGATTCCAATGCGTGATTAAGAGGCGACGGTGGTGGCGCTCGTTTCGCGGGAATTCAGCGGCGATGTTAAAGGATTGAGAAAGTGCGCGCATTGTGCGCGAGAGTATGTACTCGAGATCATACCGCGCGCAGAGCAATATTGCGCGCACTGTATGTGAATGGTTACCGACATGTCTATGACGGGAAATGTTATATATATTCTTGTGGGTACGTGCCGGGTCTCAGTATTTCTTCTACACTGATTATCAAAGGACGGAGTGATATATATGTGTAACTTCATCACGGGGTACTGATCTCTCGCGTCGACGATTGGAAAAGTTACTTTGTTTTTTTTTGCGATTTCAACGTCGCGGAATCCGATATACTTCACACACTCACTCTCTCTCTCTCTCTCTCTCTCTCTCTCTCTCTCTCTCGCTCGCTCGCTCTTTCTCTCTCTCACTCTCTCTCACTCTCTCTCTCTCGCTCTCTCTCTCGCTCTTCAGATGTATAAATTGATTGCTTTCACGGAATTTTATGAAACTCTTTCGCTCGCCTTTTCGCGGTTTTCCATGAATATTCAAGTGCCATATTGATTACTTTTGCCACCTGTCAATTTCCGTCGCGAAAAAGGCAAGTAATGAGTTTCCGAATTGAGCGTTTTTTACCGCTGTTTAATCATTATTTTACACCGATTGAAATTTTCCATCGCAATTCATACCGTGCCATTAACTCTCGAATCGATATAAATTCTGGCGTATTTCCATTATTTACCGCCAAACAAAAAGTAGCCACTCATATATAATTAGCGCGCGAAACCTCAATTCCGTACTCTAAATTCGCAAATGTGAAAAATTTACTTATTTTACAAGTGAACACTTTTCACTTGTTCTACAAGCAAATAATCTTTTACTTCCAAATTAGGGAAATTATTATACTTTTTTCAGAAGTTAACAAGATGATGTGAGCTCAGAGTTTGAGAGCATGCGCGGGATAAAAAGGGTGATTAATAAAACGCGTAATAAACGGAATTAAATTTTTTTTCAATATGTGCATGAAACGGGCTTGTTTCATGCCTGAAAGTCGGGTAGAAAATCAGATAAATAATGCAAAAAATTGATTTTTTCATAGTTTAGTGGGAAAAGAAAATTTTTTCCCGCTACGAAGAAATTTTATGGATGCGTCCTCTACTATCAAATTCATGTATTTTGAAGCTCTCATTTTTAACTGTGTTGTGCACTACTCGAAATACACGATCATCTACCCCACTTTAATAC
>UXGD01006723.1:0-12058 GCA_900474315.1 Torymus auratus
CGCTTCGCTCGGGCGACAAACCTCACACTCGTGCTAGAATCAACACTTTCTCACTTGTATCGAAATATACTATATCATAATCTGAGAGATTTTTTCAGTTTTTTTTATTGGCACAGTGACTCTGTAATTAAAAAATTTTCAAAAGAAAGTTTAAAATCTTCACAATAGTGAATCAAAAACTTAGCTGTTTCTTACGCATTTTAGAGCGTCGTGTATTCAGTAATACGAAGCTCATAAAAAAATCCAAACTATGAAATTTTAAAATCTACTTTACAATCCCTTTCACATTTATATGAATGTACGTATTTAAGTACATCATCCAAACCAGAAACATAATACTTTTGACGAAATTTCTAAAGATCTGTTGATATACACATTTTTTACAACTCACTGAAATCTGTAACGTCTGCCCTGTATAAAAAGCGTCCACGTGGCTTTGAGCAATAAATCAATTGGGATAGTGTCTAAGAATACAGATCATATATAATCATCAATTACGTCGACACTGTTACGCGATACCCGAAAAACCCGTTATAGGAGGTTATCTCCAGCGCCCGACAAAGTTCGCCGTCAGCTATAATCCACAGGCGCGTGTAGTAATATAGTGAGCCACTTACGTATCGTAATCGGAAGTTTTGTTCGCGAAAGAAACATTCTTCCGATATCGACGTCAGATTACCTCTGACCGCGCGCGCTCCCGGCTCATTTAACAAAAATTTAAATGAAAATAAGCTAAATCGTCGATAAGAGCGTTTTTCTTCTGCCTTCACGGTATAACGATATGAGGAGCTTAATGCGAGCGATACGGTTCTCGTTTCTTTATGCGAGACTAACGAACATCAATAATTAAGCGTTTTATTAGTCGGATAATTTTAGCGATACTTAATTTCGAGATTCGAATGCGCTTTCTTTTATATTTACATTTCCCGTAAAAAGGCACAAGTGATTTTGGACTTTCGATCAGATTACACATTATGGAGAAATACTCGGTAAGGAAAATATCAACAGCGTGAATTATGACTACTGATCGAAATCGCTACTGAAAATTAATTTTATTTATAATTTAATTGAATGTAAAAGTTGCCAAAATCATGCGGAAGACGAAAGTCTTTTCGTAACGTAATTTTAATTTATACGTTCAAAATACTTTTATGATTCAATTCATTTAAAATAAATGTAACGTTAGCCTATATAATTTTCTCTATAAACCTTGACAGTTAATGTTATCATATTTTATACTGTGCAAACGCATATTTATTACTATTGTCATCATTGTAAAGCATATTTAAAGTTTGACCATAAATTACTATTGTGAAATAAAGAGTGAGAAATAATTTATTCTAAATATTGTTTGCGAAATCTATAATAATATATAAATTGTATGATTTAAACATTCTCGAATATGATGCCATTAAAAAATCACTTTTAATCGAGTTTAATGCGCGATGGTGTGCAAATTCGCAATCTCAAAAGCAGCCTGATTATCGTTAATTTTGAATCGTCTTTTTAATTTAGGTTTACGATGTGGCTCGTAAAATAGCCGAACAACTATCGTAATGAGAAGTTGCTTTGCGTTAATTTTACGCCATCGTATAATTGCTTTCTTTACTATGTAATCGCGACACGAAACGCACGATACATTTTGATTTAATCGCCTCTCTCTCTCTCAGATGTGCTGCCCTCTTTATCGTCATTATTTCAAATTTATGCGTAACGAATCTGCTTGGCAAATGACGAACTATTAAAATATCCAATAAAACATATTTTCTCACGGGAAAATCGATAATCCGCATTTCATAACATTGAAAAATAGAGCAGATAAGAAAAAAGTGCTTATTACTTGACAAGTTTAATGCAAAATTTATACACAAGGCAGAAATATCGTATTAGCACTTTCGAGAACCTTTTTATGCATAATACGAAAATTTTTTTACATATCATAATATGCACAGAAACAGTGATAAACCTTTTATTAAAGAAATCAACCAAGTATAATACGCTTTTTTATCATTTCGACGCTAAAATATACCCAAAAATGGTAAAACAAACTGTCGCGCCGTAAACCTCCGGCACCGGTTTATCGATAAAAGCATCAGAAACAATGTATTCCCAGCAACATTCACTTAGCGCTAAACTGGTTCAACCAGCTTCGACCACGTTATACCCATACACGAGCCAACGAAAAGCCGACGAAAATAAAGAGAGCATCGATGAGAGGCGCTGCGCACGCTCGTAAAAACTTTAGAGCCTCCGCCGATTTCCCCGCGCGCGTCACACCTGCATTACAACCCACGCCGTATATACTTAGATGTATAAGTCAAGGGATAATCATAACGCGGCGATGCGTAAATTCGCGAGCTCGCACGTCGGCCGGAACCGTATAAAAACTTTATTAACGCCGTTAAATAGCTTAGCGTATAGGGATTTACTCGCAGGTATACGTATATTACGCGAGGGAGCGCGAAAAGCTATACCGTGAGCGCGTATATCGCAGCGTTATGCTTGTCAAGCGGGCTAAATCAGAATTTCTTAAACTAATAATTATGCTTGTGATTGGAAGTTATTGGTATAGTTACGAAAAAAGGTCTCGTGAAGTCGTGATTGGTTATTGTGGGCGTGACTATATGGTTTACAGATCGAAAATTAAACTTTCAGATGCAATAATTAATGTGTGGTTGTAGGCTTTTAAATGTCTAAAAACTGTATATTCAGTATGCGAAATACAAGTTTAAAATGTTGGCGAAATTAATTTAACGTAATCATCGTTGAGCAAACAATAACATAATATAAGGAATGAGAAAATTACACGTACAAGTAGGTTATTACTAATAAATCATGATTTAGTGAGTACTGAAACTATTTTATTTAAAAACATTTCAATATTGCAATAAAGGTTTAGTATACATACATGTATATTGATTTAAAAATTAATTCATGAGTATTATATATATTATATTGCGTAATTAAAATTCATTTTTTAACGACTCACATTATATCATGAAATATCTTTATTATTCATACAAAGGTATTTTATTAAAGAATAGATTTATAACTTTTATTTATTACTTTTCCTCCTCGACACCCAAGTAACGTGAGCCTTCAAAAGCTATCCAAAAGTTTGATACCAACAATTTTTTATTTGTCTCCAACGAAGTAATATACCCTTCACGTTCATTCTTCAATTTTACAAATAACTTGGCCTCCAGCGCAGCATTTTCAACCCAGACTGTACCACCTGCCTAATACATCTTTAAGTGGCAACAGGTTTAAAAATAATACGGCACGGGGGTTTCACTGTTTATTATACTTGTTTTTTTCTCTCTCGTGTATGCACGGGCGCGCGCGCTCCCGAACGCGCATACCTCCGCATAATTTACGCTTTGGTTGTACATACAAGGATGCGTCGCGCCGGGGAACGGCGACTCTTTCGGTAATTTTCGGATAATTACGGTGAACGCGCGCGCATCGCGTCCTCCATAATACCGGTATATATACACATACGGGCGCAGAGTAGACGCGTGGATCGTTATATACGCGGTATAATTTACATGTTGTTAACGCGTGATTGATTGACTTACGATTTTGTGGGTTTTGCGCACGAGCGAGGGACTTTATTAGCAATAAACGTGTTCATTTGCGAGGCGAAAGGATCGCGCGCGAGAGATGTTTTTTTTGACTCTTTACGCGTTCGCGCGCGAGTATATAAGCTGCGAGGCGAGCTCTCTCCTCTCTCATTTTTTATTTAATTAAAATGGTAATTCTCGATCTAGTCGAGGATGCGCGGTGCACCGGCGGCAGCGCGGCGTTTTATTATGATTCGCGCGCGTGTACTTTGGGGAATAATTGCGGCCTCGTTAGGTGCGTTAAAAAATTTTCTCCCCAGATGTGTATATCACCGCGAAGTTTGTAAAAATGTCCAATAAAATTCGAGAATGTTATACGTGTGTGCGTACATGTACGGTAGTCGAGAGTTTGGTTTACGTGCTCGATGACGCATAAAATTTAATTGAATAATTTTGTGTACATCTGCGAGTGGCGTAGCAAGTTTTTATATACCGCTAAATGCTTCCTTCGTTATTAACAAATGCTTATTTATAATTTTCAACGTTTCTTTGAGTACACTAAATTATACTAAATAAATATACTTTTTTATTTAATTTAAGAACAGCTGTTGGAAAACTTACCGTTGTTTTACCAAGTCGCATTTCTGAAATGACATTTTTAATGATAAAATTTAAAATCGTCATTTTACTCCATATTGTTTAACTTGTTAGGACTAATTGCACGACTAAAGGGCTGAATACGTATACATTTAGGTAATTTTTCCTTTTAAAACCGGTTTCTTAATCCGCCTGTTAATGCATCTTAAATTTTAGTATCGTAAAAATTGAATAATGACTTAATGTAAAAATAATATCGCTCTCGTGGTATATACCGGTCACGAAGTGGTGTACTTACTCGATGTCTTTAAAAGGCCAATTGTCATTAAAAAACGCTTAAAGGAATCGCACTAATTGCGCGCGCACTAACAATATGAGGCTCATACCATCAGCCAGGAATTACAGGGATGGAACGTTAACGTATACAGAATTACAGTCAATAAAACGTGCTGGTCTTTCGACAAAATTTTTGACAAAAGTAATTATTATTAAAAAATTCGCCACGGGCATCTTGTTGCCTTCTTTATGTTTTCTTGCTATTATTGCTCTTAATTTGACCCTGCAATTTAATAATTGACTATAATCTTTTTAAAAGTATTTTACTTTTCTTGTCGTAATCATCTAAATTTCGAGTGGAAAAGGTATAATAAATGTCATTTTTTTTACTTAAGAGTACGGCGATTGAATTCAACCACATTAACGCAATACGTCCAGGAAATCGCTGTTATCTTAATTCCAAAAGCTCATACCACTATCACACCTGCCACAAATTACCTTAATTCAATATTATATTCGACATTCGAATCGCGCGCCCCTCCAATTAAGAGTGAAACACTTATATCGTCCTCACGGTCTCGTAAATTCGATGATTAATCGATCCCCATCGATGCCGCTCATCTATTCCACGCTCTCGCATCTGCCGATTTCACACGTATAGTCGATATTTCAAATTCTTCGTATATACCTATGTATATTTCTCTCCCGCGTGTCGCGCGTACATAATAATTCAGCGCGATATTGTACACGACTGCCGTTGCGTAATTTCGCGCGCGCGTACTCGCGATTATGCTCGATATTGGGCTACAATTAATTAAGCGATGACAGTTTCGGCCGAAAAGTTCGCATATATTACGGCTCGTTATGGCGGTAGAGGTGAACGCGTCGCGTTCCCGAGATGGCACACAGCTGCGCTGAATTTTATCGGGGCGCGCGCTTCCGTTGTGAAATTTTGGTCGTGTGTCATATTTCATATTTATTGCTTCATAATATTTACGCGAATGCGCATAAATTACAATTCGGCCGAAGGAGTCCCAATTGATTAAAGCGTATCATATTTATTATGAAATAAATTGTTTGATGCCGCGAAATTGTGAATTGTTCATATTAATGTTTTAATAATGTTATAAAAATGAAATTATTGCCATTTAGACTTATAAATATTATACTTCTAACTATAGTGTATTACGTACATGTGTGGTATGTACGTCCGTTGGTTGTCGTAATAGAAACCGATCTGGTTCCTCACATATACTCAAAAACTCGGTATCCTCAAAAATGCTTAAAACTATGTCTATATATACTTAGGGGTTTTTCGCGTACTGAATTCGAATATCTTTGTCCCGAGCTCGAATTCCGACATGACCCAACCGGGTTATACTAGGTGGTCCGGTTAGCCGATGACGGAGTCTAGATGGTGCGCACCGTAGGTATTTGGCTGTAGGTGTTGGAACTCATCAAATACGTGGTCTGAAGCCAAACAAACAAAGATTTGGACTACGCATTTGATGTGTTTCAACACCTAGATGCAAAAAACTACGGAGCGCACCACCTAGAGTCGGTCACCCCAAAGACCTAGACCACGTATTCGATGCTTTTAATTATCGATAGTTCACCATCCACTGGCCAACCGTTCGTCAATATTTTTGTTATTCGTTTGCCAAAAAAATTGACCACCAGGGATGTAAATCTTTATTATATTATTGTATAGCGCGCCGATAATTTTTTTTTTCGGTAGTTTATTATGTTCGGACTTTAATCGTCAGTCGCGTGTCTTTTTAATTATATTTGCGTGTTAAAAATGATATTGTACTAAAATTATAGTAATGATATTTTTAATACAATGTGCCTGAAGGGCATATTAGTATTATACAAGAATAATATAATTAATAGAATAATATTAGTATTTACAATAGCATTTTCTGAAAATATCATATACAAATTACGAATGCAAATATTAGAGGAGTAATTTTTGTTGTGCAATAATT
Source organism: Torymus auratus (assembly GCA_900474315.1). Taxonomy (NCBI): domain Eukaryota; kingdom Metazoa; phylum Arthropoda; class Insecta; order Hymenoptera; family Torymidae; genus Torymus; species Torymus auratus. Next base: position 6,425 of record UXGD01006723.1, read on the forward strand.
TTAATCTAAAAATTTTCCATTTATCTTTATTCGGGCACCGATATAAAATAAACTAAACGCTACTGTCAAAAACTACATTATTTTAGTGTGTCTTAAAAAGCTTCGGCGCAAAAATAAGGATTTTCTACCATCCAAGACATCACAGATGTCAAGATGCAAAGATATTACAGATATAACTACTCATTCACAGTTTCTCAATAAAAGGTCATTCGTCGCGACTCCATTATAACGATCCCTTCATCTAAAGACGAATCGGTGCCTTCAGCACACACTATATCCGGATCTCGAAGCAGCCCCGCGTACCATCCCCGCAACGCACAAAACGGAGCATCAAAAAGAGAGCATGAAGCGCGAGAGATGAACGAGCACTGCAGCAACCATCTATATACCTATCCCGGCGAAAGAAAGGGCGTCTCGTTCGCGCGCGCTAAACAAATAGCAATTCCCCGTTCGTTCTCTCTCTCTCACCCGCGTGGGTAATCGTCGCGCGCGCACTTCGTTCCCTCTCAGGCTGCAGGTGAAAATTGCCGGTTTCGCGGCTGCTGCTGGCTGCGCCAGCTCTCGCTCGTTTTATCGACTGAAATTGCCCGGAACTACGCGCATCGTTTTTCTCTCTCTCTTGTTCTCAAGCGTACGCACGCGCGCGCGCACCTCGTTCTTCTTGTTTTCTCAGACGCCTGAGCACGTCCTTTTTCCCCCGCGCGCTTACACAAGAGAGGAGAATAGAGGGCTGCTGCTGTTGGTTTTTACGGCTTATGCGCAGAAATCATCCTGGACGTTTAATCGTATGTAAAAACAAACAGTACTTACCGGCCGATAGCTTCTGCTCGCGCGGAGGTTGTTGCGCGCGGCGCCGTTCTTGCGGCCCGACCGTGCTGTATGATTTTCTCCTCTGAGGTATGAAAGAGGTAAGAATTTATGAATGCCTTTTGACGGCTTGATTTTTCCCTAAACGCGACGCGCGCGCGAGCAGTGACGCGTGCAGCTCTACAATGTTCTTGGTGCGTTGTGTGAGTAGGCGCGTGCGCGAAACGCGTTACGGAAATATATATAGTATACCTACGGCCCTTTGTGCTGCGTGGCGAAGAATGGCGTGTATGAATAAATATTTCAAGGTTTCGAGGTAATGGTCGAGGTGAAAATATGCTATTAAGTAAATAGAGTTCCAGTTGAATGGATTCGTATGCTAAATAAAGAGTGAAATAATTTTATAGAAGAGCGTATATATAGTTTAGGTTAAAACCGAGATTTATGAATTTTTACATAAGAACGATGTCCATTTAAGTATTCATCTTTAGTTTAAAATAAATAAAAAATTATGATGAAAATAAAGAAATAGGATATTGTCCACATTTTTTGTTCAATTCCTCACGCATCTCATACAAGTCGCTTAACAATGATCTACTTTTAGCAATTACATAAAGGATCTTTGTTATATTGTTCACATGTGCCGCCGCGCTGACTATTACAAACGTTTTGCAATTAAACAATTGAAATATCTCAATAAATATAATGGTACTCACAAACGGTTTTCACGATAATTAAAGTAATTGACACTGCAGTTCTTATGTATAAGCAATTTTTTTTATAGCCCGTCGTTAACACATACTTTGCTGTGCCAAACAGCACGAGCACACACACATCGATCATTAAACATACGCATACAAGATGAGACTATACCATTTTTCTCAAGCTGCAAACGCACAGCCCAAGAATTTATATTTTATTTCAGCACACGTATATATATACTTGTTTGCCGCAAGTATTGCACCGCAAATGAATGGTTTCGAGCGTAATATTCGCGCAAATAACTTCTGGTTTTAAGTCTGCGAGGCCGATACATTGATTCGGAGAATCGGGGAGAAAAAGTTTACGATTTCTCTCCCGCAGCAGCAGGATGCTTGCCGCTCCATTCGCGTCGATCCTCTTAATTTTACCCGCGCGCCGTGATATAATTGCCACGGCAAAGTGTAAAAAAATATTAATTTTCTGTAAATATAGGATTTAGCTACTGTTCTCATTTGTCCCGTAAGCTTCGTAAAGTTTTTGCTATAGCGGAGCTCGCGCGTGTTACTTCATAGCCATTGTTATATATATTTTAAAAATGCGAGAAAAACTGTTATACAGTAGCACTGAAGGAAACAAACAAATTATATACTCTGCTGTGTCTGCAAAATTAAATAATAAAACAAATGGAAATAGAATGAAAAATTGCAATAAATTAAATATATAATGACGATTGCATGATACGCGATATATGTTATGTAATAAAAATAAATAAAAAATAATACAGTATGTACAATATTTTTTTTAATATCGTTTTCACTGTAGTAAATGACAATGAAAAGTGGACCACACGTTTATCATGATTTTATATTATTCATATTTCATCTGAAATATTAACCAACTCCAATTCTAATAAAATTAATTGAAAACTCTTTCATACTTTAGTTAACTTGTAAAAAGTCCACAATAGTAATTTCTATACATTTCCTACTTCAGACGGACAACGACATTTCACTTTGAGAAACGTTTTAAAAATACCAAAAGCAATAAACACTTCATTCCCTGAAAGCTCAACGAGGTTTTCCCTCCTTCAACCATCAAATCAAAAAACGACATTATCGCAAGATCTTAATCAGCAGGTCTGCCCACTCCCATCGCATTTTTTACCTCAACATCGGTTATTTTACCGAGTCCCACAAAAAACGAACTGCACACGATCGACCCTCGATTCTCGCGCTACCGCGCGTGCGCGTTCAACGCCGGAAGTCGTGAATGCCCCCGAGATCATTGAAAGAACCTACCATTTAACAGAAGCGCAAGTTTGCAGTTTCGCTCCTTTATAGGGTTGCAGTTTTTGAAACGAGCGCAGCGCGAGCTACGCAGTTTGCCGGGGTGGGAAGAGCTCCGGGAAAAGTTAGGGAAAAATGACGGAAAGTACGAAGCTGGGGTTTGATGGTGTGAGGTGTATTGTGGTTGGAGGTACGGAACAAAGAATGTGCTGGTGGTGAGAAATTGCGTAATATTCCGGATCTTTCGAAATTTGCTATAACAAACGTTTCATTTTTCATAAGTTTATAGAATGGATTCAACGTAATCTTTCGCTAACAGACAACATTTTTTTATTGTTTTGCTCTTATGGAGTTGTGATATTTATATAAAATTTGCTTTAGCGAATCGCTTATTTTTTCGCACTTTATTATATTATAACAATAGTTAGAAGTTATATAGTTTTCATTGTTTATTAACGAGTTATGCGGCATAATGAAGTGTAGTTAAAAATTTCGTGAGTAACCGATTAATTATTTTATTAATTTAGAAATTTATAAAGTGAGAAAAATCTATTTATTGAAATTATAGTTATTAAAAGGCACTATTTGAATTTATAAATTAGATTTTGTAAACCCCCATTCTGCAAAATGAATGACATACTAAATTAATTTAAATTTAGCAATGACTATGATGTCCGAGAAAATGATACATTCGTCGAATAACGCAGGCTTGTAAAAATGTCATTTAATAGAAATTTGTTTGTCACAAGTTTAATATACGAATCTAACGACAAAAGCATTAATCGGCAAATAAAATCCAATCGAAGCAATAAATTTTCGTTTACAGCGGCAGAAAATATAAGGGTAAAAAAAAGGAACTAAAAATGACTAATATCAAAGACGTTATCATCAAAGTAAAGAGAGTGAGAGCGAGGTGTAAGGTATAGTATTACAAATCGAGAAGTGAACTCTTAAAACTGGCATTAAAGAAAGAAGAAAATGAAATTGAGCGGGAGCGGGGACTGTATAGGAACGCGCGGCCATTGCAAAACGACCGAGCGGAACTTTAATTTACCGGCTGAACAGTTGTCGTTTACAAATAAAAGCAGCGCCGAGGCGGCTTACAGGGCAGCGAAACTCTAATCATACGTCAATCAAATTTTTATAAAAGCGATTTCGAATTATTTGTCGATATAAACAATGTATTCGAATAAGTCGACGTATAGTTTCAGAAAGTAATTTATCTTCTAGATAACACTTAAAAAATAAAAAGGACTCTTAATACACTAAAAATGAGACTATTTATAAGATATAAATGTTGTAATAATACTAGTTAAAAAGAACGATAATCCATTTATTTAATTTTTTGCGTTTTTTCAGAAAGACTGGACTAACGGCGACAGGACTAATAATACAACCCGATACGTGTTGACTTTTACAACACTGAATAAAAATGTACCTGAAATGACATTTTCTATAAAAACTAAAACGATTAATGTTAAAATTTCGTTGACAAAGTCGTTAAATCCAAAATATATTCATTAAATTTTACTTTTACGTCCTAGTACTTTTATGTATTAATCAATTTGAATATAAAATAATATGAAACTGAAAAATAAAAGTAACTTTTCATATTTAAATGATAGTTTATAAGCTACAATTAGTTCTTATTCAGAAAGCACATCCAGTGTTTTAGTCTCTTCGAAGAACCAGGTTGTCCAGTGTCACGGGCTCAGCTCGACTGTACACCCGAACCCTGAGGCTTTGGACCAAGTCCCCTATAACGATAGGTCAGTGGGTAGAGTAATTCATTTTGATTCACTCCGTCATCCTCTCTTTGATTCATAGACTGAATATTAATTAAACCAATCAACGAAGAGTTAAAATACTGTGAGCATCTTTTTTCGAAATTGTAATTGTTGTTATGGATCACATTATTAAAAAGTTTTGATTTCAAATTGAAGTCTGATTCTAATTTTTGTTTGTATGAATTGTTTTAACTGGTTCTAAAAATGTCCTGAACCGAACAACGTGATTTTGCGAAGAGGCCAAACAAACTAAATGTACTTCCAATGAGTGTACTTGTGCAGTTTACGTATTAACCTTCAAGTATAATATAAGGCAATTATTAAACAATTTAATAGTAAACAGCTATCGATATTCATACACGATATTTTATATTTTTTAGCTTCAAAAACGTCTTTTCATTTTAAAAAACATTACATAATTATTTGCTAAATTAACAAATTGAAATAAATTAAAATAATATAAAAATTTGATTGGCAAAAGATAGAATAAATAAAGGATCGAAGAATGTTTTGATAGTATAATTACGTGTTGATATAGTTTTTTTTTTTTTAGAGTTGCAGAATGCATTAACGCACTATATGGGGGTCCCAAATCCCTGTGTTGGGGCTCAGTCGTTCCAGTCTTTTACCTACGATGAGGTCGACGAGCCTGGAAGGAGAATACCCAGCACTAAACTCCCACCTCCATACCTTGGACATGTTTCTCCGCGCCGGCAGCCTATTCGGATTACTTCAGCGCGATGTCCAGCTATGAAGTCCGCGCATGCGTCCCAATTCTCTTTCTCTCTAATTCGCTTCTTTTGTCCGACCATCTACTACATGCAAAAAACGTGTGTTCCGCGTTATCAAGAGCTATCTCACAGTACACGCATGCAGGGCTGCTTACCTTACTGATTTTGTAAAGATAAGTGAGGAAGAACCAGTGTCCTGTGAGGAACTGCGTTATGTACTCAAGGAGGTTGGCTACCGATATGAAAATGGTAACATCATTCCAAAAACTTGATATTATTGTTCTTCGATTCATTTCCTATAAGTGTGCGAAATTTCAGATC
>UXGD01006724.1:0-12057 GCA_900474315.1 Torymus auratus
TTTAAGTCATTATAAGCCTATGTATTATAATGACTACTATTAATTAATTATAATTTATTTATGATTTTATTCTGTATATAAGGTGTTTGAGTGGACTTAATTTTTAGAATAAAAGATTCATATATTTTTATAGATACAAATGTCTTTATTTATTTTACCATGTGTACAAAATATAGTTAAGATATAATTAAAGTAACATACAATTATACATTAAAGTACGTACACTAAACTGGCATATTTTAAAAAGGATATTTAATAATATAAAATTGAATAAACAAATAAATGTTAGAATATGAAACTATATATACTGTATTCAAGTACTTTGTAAGTTGTTTAAGCTGGATTTTTTCCAGTATAAAAAAATAAAAATAATAAAAAAGTAAACAGAAAAAAGCTTCAAATTTGTTTAGAAGCATTGTAAGACAACGCTCAATGATCAGATTATAGACTCCATGCAAAAGTAAATAGTTAAAAAAATGATAAATCTAATGTTAAAAAATAGCCAAATTTTTTTTTTATGTATAACGTTTAAAAATCTGCATAACTTTTATAAAAGCTAGCCCGCGTTTCATTTCTGGTATCATATTGAAATTATCACACATCGTGTTTACACGAGAACAGATAGATTCATTTGAGCTTTTTTCATCTAGAAAAACTTTCAAATCTTGTATCGCTGCTTTTAACTGCTCATTATTTGCTGTACTTCTTGAGACGTTCTTTTCTGTATTTTTGGGAGTAACCACTTTATTTTCCTTTTTTGGTACGAAGCCTGAGTCATCCATTTTTTATAAAGGCAATGAATTTATCTTGTTTGGAATCAGTGTTGAATCTTTTTTGTTTGAAATGAGTCCTGAATTTTCTTTGTTTGAAATCAGTGCTAGATGTTCATTCTTTGAAATGTTTGAAACCATGTTATTATTTTTTGGGATGAACTGTTCATATTCGTCAAGCACTTCAATAGGCCAATTTTCTTCATATGCTTCTTTAGTGTTAGAACAGTTTTCGAAATTGCCATCTTCGAAAGATATGTCAAGAAAATCCAAATCTTCATCGTCAATTACATCAAGAGTTTCATAGGACACGTAAGGTCTTAAGAAGTGTAACAAATTCAAAACTTTAATTTCTAGTTTTGTAGGCTTCTCTTTAGCAAGCTGTTTATTATATCCTTTTACAAAAGTTCTACGTATATATCCCCATCTCTTTCTGACATCTTTTCCTGCAAATGAAAAGATATCTTTAGTTTTAAAAAACAGTAAATTAAATTATTATTAACTGTGTAACTTTTCAAATTAAATAACTATAAATTCAAAATGAAAAATTTACCTGGCATGCATATATTAAACAGTTTTTGAATATCAGTTGAAATTTCATCAAAAAGTTTTTTTTTTATCTTCTGTAGTGTAGTGTAGATCCTTTTCATCATACGTGAATTGGTTGGGGGCGACTTTATAGCTAATTAAGTCATCTATAGCATCTACTGCCACTCTACCCCTTTTTCGATTCATTTTTTTAACAAATCAAAAGAAAACAATTGTTCGTATATAATACACTACTTACTGCAAACGCACTCTCCGAAGGTCAAATGAAAACTGCTTGCTGCCGGGACTGCGGTGCGAGGCAACTCGGCAAAACTTTTCGCGCTTCGAACTCCTTCTACTATATGTTGAGTATACCGACCAATCATATTGGCTGGTATAGTCACGTGAGGTACCTCCCCTACTGATCTTCAAATGTTTTTCTCCCGTTTTGGCAGTCTCTATTGTTTCTGTGTTTTGACTTAACGCACTTAATTTTTTGTGCTTAACTATTTAATCAAAATTGACAAAAATGGTACACGAAACGATTATTGAGGCTGTGAGAGAAAGGCCAGTTTTATATGATAAAAAGAATCCTAACTACAAAAATCAAGATTCAAGAAATGCGGCCTTTCAAGAGGTCGCAGATGTGGTTGCTAAAATTTGGCAAATACAATTATCAGGTTATTATTCATTTAAATAAGTACTTTTTTTTAATTCAACTAATTAAAAACAAATTAAAAATTACAATTTTATCTCTTGCAGTTACAAATATTAAAGGAATTTGGGATAGTTTATACCAACGATTCAAAAAATCTTACGAATCAAAGAAATTTCAACCATCAGGCTCAGGGGCAGGTCAAGATGAATTATCGTGTGAGTTTTATGATAATTTATTTTTTTTGGCTGATCATGTTGAGCATCGAGTACCGTTGTCTTCCTTGCAAGACGTAGATGAAATATCAAAGAAGAAAAGAAGCATTTGGCAACCTCCTTCATCTAAAAAGACCAAGTTCTCTGGAACAGAATATTATTCAACTGAATCAGCCTATAAAGTGCCTGAATGGAGTAATTTTGCCAAGAGCAAATATGAAGAACAAATACAAGCTAAAGAACTGGTAAAAGATACTCAAATACTATCACATGAAATTACGCAGAAAATTATAAATGCAGTACAAGATAAAAATACGCTGCAGTGTCAATCAATACATGAAAATAGCAATTATTTAAAATATTTTTTGATAAATTAGAAAAAGTTGATGAAGACGAAAGGGATGACTGCTTTGTAGAAATATTAGAATGTATTGAAGAATTCAAAGTTTAAATTTGCATTTAAAATTTTAAAATTTACTTGTTTTTTCAGTACTTATTACATTATTTAACATTTTGCTTCAAATTCTTAATGTATATTATATTTTACTTTATATCTTAATTATCTTGCACATCTAATAAAATAAAGACATCTGTATCAATCTATAAATATATAAATCTTTATTCTATAAATACTCTTAAATTGATATATAGGTCGTTCCGTACAAAATAAAGTTATAAATTATTATTTATGAATTATAATTTAGTAAATAGATTCATACTGATACATGCACTTATAATTATATATTAGCCAAATGCATATCTCCATTGCCATGGGACTTGACCTGCTGGTGAAACAAAATAATCAGCCAATATATTTCTTGCTCCTGTGGCTCCATTTTCATTAATTTCATAATCATTATCAATATTGTTTTCATCATTATCTGTTTCACCCTCATTATCATCTAAATATTGTCGCTGGTTTGGATTCATTTCTAATTCATTTGTTATTATAAAATTGTGCATACAGATTAATGCCATCACAATAGTTTCAGAATTTTCAACCTTCCAAGCTAATGGAGATTCCAACACTCTCCATAGTCAATGCCAAATGCACATTCAATTATACGACGAGCCCGAGACAGTCTATAATTGAAAACTTTCTCTCTATTTCCATAATTGATACCTCTGGAAAAAGGTCTCATCAGGTATGGCTTTAAGGGAAAACCAGCATCTCCAATGATGAAATAGGGAAATTTTATGTTCATTCCTGGAACTAGGCTGGGAGGTGGTAAATCAATCACCCCTGCATGAAGAGCTTGTCCTATATCGCTCCAATGGAAAATCCCTGCATCATTTAAACTTCCTGTACAAGAACTTTTGTCATGGTTAATTTTTAGTTAAATAATTTACACGTATTACAATGGGATTCAATTAATGTATAGTTCTCAAGTACTGACATATTTTTTTTAAGTACTTGGCATAAAGCTGTACATACTTCTGGCACAAGATTGTACAAAGTGGATACACCAATGCGAAAAAACCAACAAGATTTTTTCACACTGTTACCATGAACAAGATAGCTGAAATAAAAGAAATTATTTTAAATTATATATTATGAAAAATAGTAAAATAAGTAAATATTTCACTTAAACTTTAACACTACAGCTAGACGTAATTCTGATGGAAGTGGTTTTCGCTGACTGTCTTTTAGTAATTTTGGTTCTACGAGTCTGTGAAGTTCAGCAAATTGATTTACTCTCATTCCAACGAACATCCTGAATTCTTCTTCATTATGAAGTTTAAAATAAGTAAATATGTATTAATTAAATAAAAAATATGGTATGGTACGTAAGAACGTTATGACTATCCATAATATCTTCTATATTTTATCCATCGCAACATACTTCTATATACGACAAAAAAAACTAGTACAGAATCATGACGTAACGCTTAACGAGAAAGACTAATATTGAGTGATTTAACTGCAGATTCTCAACGCTTCGCAGACAGCATATTCTTTATATCCCAATTTCGAGAAATTAGCTACACTTTGTCACGTGAGCATAATCGCCTCGCCAGAGCAAAATTTACTCATCCTTAAGCCTCTTCATCAAAAGCATCCAAATAGACATAAATATTCGTCCAAACTAGTCACCCTCAAAAGTTACCGTATACACACTCCTTCGCGAAAATCGCCAACCGCAACGCGCGCTTGGAGAAAAGAGAAAGAACAGCATCACCTTCTTCGTGGCCGATTCGTCTTTTACAGCTCCATAAAGCCAATTTTTTTTGTCACACACGCGTCTCTCTCGTCGATGCTCCTTTTTATCGTTCCGAAAATACACCCTCACGTATGCACAAACAAAATGGGCCGTAAAACGCTGGCCGCCGAGGCGCTAATCCGCGCGAAATGTCGCTGTCGGTCGTGCATGCATGGGGATATTGTCGCGCGCGATTCATGCGCTCATATTTTACGTCTTTATGATGCGCGCGAAAATATATTTGAGGTGCGCGAGATTTTTCGCCTTTTTTGGTGTATAGGTCGTCTTCGATTATTGTCACGCGTTGCTTTTGTTTGCTCAGCGCGTGTGATGCATGTTATTCTGATAATTGGTTGGTACGGTTGAGGCTGCGATGGGGATGGGACGTTTTCGCAGTATTTAACAAAGCTTGTGATTGTGTTGAATGACTATAAGTAGTGTAAGAAAAGAATGAAATTAAAAAGCTCTATTATATTTTTGACCACATAAACTTCTATATCTTATCATTCGTACCTTTCACACCTCATTGGATCTATTGTCTTGTTTACCACTTCTTCCCACTTCAACCCATTTATACTTGGAACCCATTACGAATATAAAAACTACGCCCGCAACAAAACCTGTCTTCACGCCAATTGACATATCGCCGAGCTTAAACTACCGACATACTCCAACATATATATTTTTAACTCTTTTCTCTGCGACTGACTGCAGAAAGCCATGTAGGTATATATAATATACGGAAGTTGACGAGCCGGCGACAGAAGCCGGCGACAGTCGCGAGCGCTAATTGACCGAGCAAACCCGCGAAACGAAAAACATGCCGCATCACTAACGATCATTATTATCGTCGCTGTCGAGTGACAAAGGGCCGCGGGTGTGGCGTGCGTTTAGCGAGCTGTAAGCCGAGGTTCTGTGTGTTTTAGTCATTTATAATGTTATCTTCTCGTTAATATAAAGACTCGAGATGTGGTGTAGAGCTGCTGCTTGGTTGTTTGCGCGAGTACGAGGGAAAATGGAGACTGAGACGTTGATTTTCATTGGGCGTATCGTGACAGTGTTGGGTTTCGATGGATTTTTGAAGATATTACTGATAAATATTGATTTTAAGAGATAATATGCATATTCTGACTTTTGTATACAAGCTTTCCATGTTAAAATGATTCAAAACACGATTTCAGTAAAATTTCTATAGTTTTTCTAATTGAAATATTTATTTTGGATGCTGATTTAGATCAGACTTGCAAAATTACAAATTATCACGTTAGTTTATAGTACCTAAATTAAGTTTAAGTGTTGCCAAAAATATATCTTTATTGAAAACCAAAATCTGTAAATTTTATACACCAACACCCATTTGAGTTATAATTTTTTTTTTCAATGAAATAAAAATATGCAGTTCACACGCGATAGAGTTTAACATAGACGTAGTTACAATAGTTGACAGCAGCGCAGCTAACTTTCTCAAACCTATCTTTCTCGCATCGACTGACGTCACTCCAGGCACTTTACAGAAATATGGTCGTCCTGTAAATTAGGTATGCGCGCCATAGCGTTAAGGTATGGATTTCAAAGACTTTACTAATTGTAAGTCTGTATATTAGGCTTATCGATTGGGATCTCTAAATCTTATCACGCATCAGTCTCTAGTGTCGTACAAGAGTATCCCTTTCTAAGAAAATACGAGGCATAATAAAAACACAGTAAACGGAAGAAACGTCGAAATAAAATTTTACGAATGCGGAAATGCCTCCAAAGTCAAGTACAACCTTCACAGATATCTCAAATAATTTCCTATACTTGCTTTAGAACAATCACTTCAGCCATGTATACGGTTCCAGTATACCACAATACATTTAAATTGTTACAAAATCCAACCGTTTGACCAACAAACAAACCTCAGAACGTCATACGTGGGAACTATACGAACGCGTCTTCCATCGGTCGCCTATAGACACACACACTATCTAAGGCCATCGACAATATACTCGACACTTAGTGTTTGCACGAAAAACAAAAGTTCTCGGAAGGGTTGGAGATTTCGTGACGAATGGCTTTCGCTTCGTCCATTATCGGCAGGTGAAAAGTAAGCGAGCCCAGGACACGCTGAGCAAACAGCACGAAAAACGGAAGCGCCGTTTCGGAGGCTCGAGTCTGCAGATGATTAGCGCTTCTCTCGGTCTCGTGATGTGTCGTCCGAGAGGACTAACCCTTTTCGAGAGCCTGATGGCATTATAGAGATCCAATTGCTGATCGGACTAGAAAAGATGTTTATCGAAGGATCTTTCTTGTGGGTAATTGAAGTTAGAGGTAAAATGGAATTTAGATTTTCAGGAGCAGTAAAGATCATTGAGATTCGGAAAACAGTAAATAATGTCATTTAAGCGTAGTTTCCACTTGATTAGTAGTGCAGATAGACCACAAAAATAAACAAATTTTTCACTACTTATATGCTACTTTTTATAGTATTAGAACGTCGATAATATAGGCTCTTCTTCTAAGTAATAAATGCGTCTGGATCGCTTTGAACTCTCGTTACATTCATTAGCTCAGTAAAGATATCACAAGACACGTTCCATTTTACTCGCGACACGCGGCTGCTAATTAATCATTTTAATTTGTGAAAAGAAAAAATTGATCAGAACGCCAACGGAAAACCTCAATATTCTTCAATCGAGTCACGTGTTCATTCCGATTCTGTATTTTGACGTCATAAATATAGCCGCCCTTTGGCGAAATGACGCGAAGCTAATTACTTTATCCAATTAGTACATTAATTAATTACGCCTTCTGGAAAAGCTCAGTGAATGCGAGCACATTGGAAATTTCGCATTCGATCGTTCTTTGATATTTCGAAAGGGGAATATTTTTAAATGTAGTTAACGACGTTATTACCATTGTAATGCAGAATAAGTTAGCGAATAAAATACAATCATTTTCAAATTGAATCACTAAATTTAACAAATAAAAATTTAATGTAATTAAAATGATCCAAAACAAATACAGGTTTCGTTGATTATTAAATCGCCTGTTTTGTTTTTCTTTACAATAACTTTATAGGAATTCACATTGATGTTACGCAATATTGACCACTTCATCCTACGTTTCTATTATGCAATATGGAGTATTAATTATTACTGTTGTAGCTTTTTTGGGTAATTGAATGTAGGTACGCAATGAACAGTTTTATTAAGCGTACAAGTTCATTAAAATAAAAATTCAGAGAGGAAGGATTTATATCTATTCACAAGTATAGATGTACAAGAGTTAACAAATCAAACAAAAGCTCAAAAATAGGTGTCTTACAATAATTTTAATAAATTATGGTGACGTTAAACGAAAATTGCATTAGCTTTTTCTGCACGTGGGTTTGTGCTTTAAATCGCGCTAAAACATTTTACAAGCTTTTGAATGAGAACAAGTAAAAAAATGGAAATTTTTTTTTGTCTAGCGGGCCGAAAGTTCTACAGTACCAATTTTGCTTCCGGTACCCGATCGCAAATGTTGTATTTCGGCCTCGCCAGGAAAAAAAAAATCGTATACGCACCATGAGAGCAAATAAAGAATGCCTCAAATCGCATGTTTGTCATGCGACAATTTACATGCGATCTGGAACATTTTTTATTTTTTACATTTTACACTTTTTTACATTTTTTACTAGGTGTGTAATATACTATTTTCATTCGTTTGTTTTGGAAGCATACCAGGGTTACTTTTTTAAGGTGGTTGTCGTGATTTTAAAATTTAATTTTGATGTCATAAATTATGCATCATGTTTTGATTGAATATAAAAACAACGCAAAATGGAAGTAAGTGTGTCTACAAGAAAATATAGATAACCAAAACCCATAAAAAGCAACAAGAACCCACAGAGAAATCTTCTCGCTTTCCAACGACGCTTCTTTATTTCACTCCTACTGTGGGACAAATATATGTTTATACCTCTGTCGCAACAGCGCACCAAACGCTGCTCTTACTACTCAAAGGGCCCGACGCGCAAAGCCCGCTAACGAGACTCGTACCCTTTCGCTAATAAATGCAGGCGCGCGCTAAAGGCATCAAATGTTGTACGCGCGCGTTCGATCGGCTCTCCCGCGTCAAAGGCTTCATTCTTTCTCGCGCCGATCGCGGTAATTAATTTCGTCTTTGCCAGGCCGATCGAAGAGTGTGTGTATACGTACACAGACTTTTATATACATATACAGGTGCGCGCAGTGAGGGGAAGCCTTTGGACGTCGCGACTATTATATACGTTGTGGGTGCCAATCGCATACGTGTACGTTGTTCGCTTGGGAATATATAACATTGGGACTGCGGCGAGACATTTATTTTTTAATGTTGTTCGTGAGAGAATTTGTGTGAGGATGCGGTTGCACGTGGAAAAGGGGGAGAAATTTTTTCGTAATGATGGCAGCGATCTGGTTTCTTTTAGTGATAGATTTTATTATTAAAAATATAACTTTATGTGGAGAAAAACCTCTATAATTGGTCTTTCCGTAAAATAAATATTCTTGGGATATGAATAAAGATTATCAAAATGAAAATAGTTAATTTACTGATACTATAGAATTAGATTACAATAGTTACTACACAATTTTATTACAATAGTCAATGTCAAGTTATTATGAAGAATCGTACATTTCTAAAATTTATATTGAAAAACCTCAAAACCTTTCTATAATTCTATTGAAAGTTTCTTTCTATCTATTGAAGGTATCGAAACATTGGTCATAATAAGCTAAGTAAGCAAGAAAAGAGGGTAAAATATTATTGAAAAAGAATAAACAAATATTGTTCTCTAAAAGTATTACATGAAAAGTTGATCATTATATATAATTATGCAGATTAGTATGAAATCAAATCAAGTTATTGGTAAAATAAATGATCCATGTTTATATAATTAAGAGCAATGTGTTACTATAGCATTCCTTAATGCGGTTGGTGTTATTATAAATTTTGTAAATCAGAAATAATTGAATAGCTTTTATAACTTCATGTAAATTCATTATAGACTTTAAAAACAACAAACTATAGATAATACATAAATATTTATATAATAAATTTGTAACAATTTAGATGTACTTGAATTTTTTATAACAGCTTATTTTTGCTATCAATGCTATCACAAAGCTACGATCCCCTACGAACAATCAGCAACAAATAAACTACACTTAAGAGAAACTATTACCTCATCAAACCGCACACAGTAGATCCCGCAACAATGAAAATTTCCCTGAATTTCCACGGATATACAATTGATACTTTTTCTCGCGCATAAATCAAACTCCCCGAACTTTCTGTCTTTACGCGTCTATAGCACCGCGCAGTCCATTGAGAGAATCGAACTTCCTTTTCGGCTTTGCGCGCGCGCCCATTAAACCCTTTGACAGAAGTGTGACAATTAGGCGCGGCCGCGGAAATGGAAAAGGCTTGTTTTTCACGCGCCACCATTCCCGATGGATTTTCGAGCGTGACCGTCGCCTCATTGTCCGACGATCGAAAGTTCACAGCCACACGAAAGAAGTGTTTTAGAAGCGCGCGTGGAAAAAGGATATTGTGCGGTTGAGAGGGACGGAGGTTTGAGAAGTGGCGGGTTTGTATTATGCGGTAAAAGCAATAAGTGCTTTGGATGAGCGAGGGCTACGAGAAATTTCAAATTTTATTAAACGTATACATTTTGTGATTTTTTTATAGGTAATTCCAATAATTGTCAAATACTTCTGCCCATATATTGACAATTATTAATTGAAATATAGATAAATTTCATGTAAAAATTGGTCATTTTTTTCCTCACGTGCCTTTCCTCACTTTTAACCGACATATTATAAGATATAGCTATAAATTAACATGGGCCATATTTGAAAAATATTTGCTAAGAATAGGGAATAGGGCTATTATAAAAGGAATAGGGCTAACTATAACGGGGAGCCGCGGTATAATATGACGGGTCTCACCCCACTCATCATACATGGCCTCTCGTGGGCAACATATTGTCCGTACAGTTGGTCCATGCATTGCCCAATACGTTGCTCATCGTAACTGATCTGATCCGTATAATATAACGTTACATATTACCTGCACCTTTTTTTTTAAAGAAATATTACGGTAACAATTATTTTTTTATTATAAAAACCACAAATTTTCGTTAAAAACATAATTTATAACAATATATTTAGATATAGCACAAAGAAATAATCCAAACTTTTTTCAATAAAACACCAAGATGTAAAATTTTTTACTGAAAAAAGTAGCATAGAAATTATTAATTCAAGCATAATTCATACCCTCGCACATCCTACACCGTTACTTCTTCCATAATAAAGCAACACAAAAGTCTATCCCAGCGCAGTAGCGCACTACCATCATGACACGGAATCGTTATTATGAATCTTAAATCCTCCCTCCCCCCCTTCATCCACCTGCCAGCATCACCTCTACATACATCCCCATGGGGCCATCGCACCGGAATTCCCATCATCATCCGCGTTCGTTCGCGCACTGCACCTCAATACTCCCGATCCGTCACAGCGCACTACGCCGCCGCGAAACTCCGCGTTTCATAATAAATACAATGCTTGCATGTACAGGGGAATAACCCTCGACGACGGAATAGAAGAAGAAAAAAAAAGAAGCAAGCCAAAGCCACGCATTAGCGCGTCGCTTTCACACGCGCAACCTCGAATTTTCTTCGACACCCGAAGCCGGCCATCAAAAACATCAACGTCAGGTCTCCCTGCGTACACACATATACACACCCCTTTCCCTGCGGAGGTGACCACCCTTGTGCGTATATATACAACACTTTCTCTCTCTCTCTCTCTCTCTCTCTCTCTACACGCCCTTTCTCAGTAGTCTCACTACTCTTTGCGAGAACGTTGTGTTACTTATGGTTCCCCGTTCCGCTTTTTTTTAGAGAGAGAGAGAGAGAGAGAAAGCTGTTGAAAATCACGCGGGGTTTTGAAATGCGTTTTGTGTGTTTGACGCGCGCGCGGTGTAGTGATTTTCGTGGGGCGGCATAATAGAGGAGTGAATAGCGGGGGATATATATGTAGCGAAGAATGTGGCCAATAAAAGTTATTATACTCGCGTGAATTGGTATTTATAAAATATTGCATGTAACTTCGTCGGTGTATCGAAGTAAGATTTGTTTTTACTGATTTTTATACGACTATACGTCTTCATTTTCCAATAAGTAGATATGTCTACAAACCAAACCAAAGTTTTTACTGTATAGCACATAAATTATCTACCTGTACCTGATTGACATAATAGCGAGGGATCTATACCTTTTCTACACTCAATAATAAGAATTTTCAGTAATACCAAGTAATTGTCTCACCGTATAAAAAAACTGAGGTTTTGCTGAATTAGTTCCTGAACCATCCTGATGGCTGAATTAATTTTAAGTGTTTTTGTCACGTATCAAAAGTTGTAATACCAAAAATATGTAGACCGTTATCAAAGTTTGTAACGGTCCAATTAACAACCGCACCCTGTACTATACTTACCTTTGGTGATCGCCCAATGTAGTAATAGTAATAGTAATAGTCATTTTATTGCAAATATGGTCAATTTAAAAACGGTGTATAATACTCGTGTATAATAGAATACAAAAAAAAACAGTCAATATAAAAACAATGTAAATATAAATACAATAATCCTTTCTTAAAAATACAAATCTATCACAG
>UXGD01006725.1:0-12057 GCA_900474315.1 Torymus auratus
TTTTTTTTAAGTTTTAAAGTAAATCTACTGTTTATTTGAAATGCATATCAAAGGATAATGCCAATCTTACTTTACTAAAAAGTCAATTCTACTTTTTTTAAAGCAATTTCTACTGATTCTCATGAAAGTAAAAAAAAACTTGCTTTTATACAGTTAAATCAACTTTGTAAAATGTAGAATTTTTTTCCGTGTAGTAATTGTTTACATAGTTGATTAAGTATAATGAACATTTTTTACCTTATAAGTAATATATATTATCAAAACTGTTTAATTGATCTCGTTGAAAACAATACAAAAAATACAAATCATTAATTTGTAATCGCTTTCACGTTATTTTTAATTTATAATTTATTTATTTATTAAGTCTCGTATAATTAAATGGGTTTTAACAAATCCTTTACAAGATGTTACAAATATGGCATATAAAACATAGACTATCATTTAAATACTTACATGATTAACTTATTATTTTATTACGCGAAACCAGATGTTATATGAGAATATGAGTAAGTAGGTATATATACTTACCAATACTAAAGAGCACCGATATCCGTAAAAATAATGTGTTCATTTAGTACAATACAGCTCACACCCAATGAAAGCCCCACTTTAATTTAATTATACAATACGACAATTTATATTATACCGACACAACGAAAACACAAGCAAACCTAACACACAGGTACAATATTTCCATCACTCGTTCGCGCATTTCTTTGCCTCTCTCAAACCCCCGTAACATATCACCCTATATAAACCACACTAAAACCCCTCAGCGCCCACACCTTACCTTTCAACCCGTTAATAAGCGCAAGTAGGTACTCCAACAATAAAAAAAACCACCTCGGCGCAGTTCTGAGCTCGCGAGCGCTGCAGCACGAGCAGCGGGAGACGAGAGGGGAACAGCGCTCGCGCGGGCTCAAGCTATCCCGCAAGAGAGGCGGTGTTGGAGGCGGCCACCAAGCTCCGCCTCTCGCTCGGCCGATATCATACTTGCACCATTATACACGCGCGGCGCGAGCGACAACGTCGGCGGTGCGGTGGCGGCGCGGTTTTGCATTTCGCTCGGCGAGTCCGTGCCGAGCGTGTCGCGTGTGTGTGTCGCTCTCTTTCTCTCCTCTCTCGCTCTCGTTTCAGTTCTCGCTCTGCATAGTGCGCGGGCTGTGCTTCGGGTGCTGATCGAGGTTAAAACACAGAGATTGAACCGACGAGCGTTCTCTCAGGTGCGTGGGTGAATTGCGAAGGAACTGTATCGAAGGGGACTGCGAGGTGCAGTGTGGATATTCCGTATAGCGGTTTGGCGACGGTGGTTTCGTGTGTGTGTGACAAGGAGGAAGGTTATATTCGGTGTTCCTGCGCGAGGTTCTGCGAAATCGCGCTGCGAGTGTGAAAGGGGTGAGTAAAGTTGTTTGTTTTCGAAGGTGGGGTATGATGTAGGAGATCGAAGGTTTTTCCTATGATTGTGTGAAAAAGCGGTATTACCGAAAGGTGATTAACGGTTTGGTGAGAAGGGGATTTCCGGGATATCGATGAAAGTTGGAAAATACTTGTTTTTACTGCAACGACTGAGATATGCTGGATTGGATATCGGGGGCGATAAAATGAAAAATTCATTAATTCTCGTATATTAGGTGTTGACAAATAAATTTCAGTCATATTTGAATAATTTCGAGAAGTCGTGCAACGAATGAAAAGTGGTATATAGAGTAGATCGGTAAATGTATAGTAAATTTAAGCAAAAATATTGCTTGGGTAGAACGGATTACGAATAAATTGGATAGGAATTGTGTATTGTAAAGTCATTGGATTATAGTTTATCATAAGTGCACGTTTTTGAAAGAGGAAAATTATAACTTTATAATCGCAGTGAAAACATTCGATGCTTATAATCATCCAAATCAGTTTAGAACAAGAGTATATTTTTTGCAATTTAATCCATTATTGGTGGTACGTATTATTACCTCGGTACATGCACTATTCTCACATGGAAAAATGAAAAAGTATTTCTAACGTTCAATAAGTATAAATATTTCATACATAAGAACAATGTTTATAACCCATGCTTTATTTCTTATTTTTATTATTTAACGACAATCATTAAGAATTATTAATATTACATTTCAATGGTCGCACACCAAACGCAAATAGGACTTATAAATTTTAAAATTCTTTCCCCGTGACCTGAGTAAAAGTTCACATTAATCTCAAAATTTAAATCAATACACGTATACAATATATAATTAAGTGGAAAATCCACTGATAATTAGTAAAATATTCACTGATCATCAATTATAAGCATACATACACCGTACTGATTTGACATATATCAGCATACACACGCACTGAATGAAACTCTAAACCCACGCTATTCACAAAGTTATAATAGCCTCATTAAAACAGCTTATACGTTAAAAAACGAAAGCGCAAAACCGAAACTAAAAGTTGGGAAATCCCTTTCACCGCATACCACCCCCTCGCCACTAATAATTATCCAACTCGCGATTATTACGTTTCCAGCACCTCAATATATAAGATTTCTCGAATCAGCGCTTTTCCAGCTACACCGCGCGAAAAATGCGTCCGCGGTGGCCCACTTTGCGTCTCGCACGACGGGCGCACCGATTCTTTCGCAAGCCGGGATGTTCCGCGATGCACTTGCAATATATTTGCCAAACACGCGGCGCGACGCAGATACATATTGTGTGTATCAACATCTGGTGCATATCCGAGGAAGAAGTGAGGAAAATTAGCACTCGGTGGGCAGTAAGAAAGAGGGTATAAGTAATCGCGCGACGGATGCAGATTATGACGCGTGTGATGCGTATGCGCTGCTGCTCACTCCACTTTTCCACCGCACTGTCAGCTTGTTGCATTCCACGCGCCTGTGCTGTGCGAATAGAGAGCAGCGGGTCAGACGTATATGTAGGCTATTCGGTATACGCGTTTTTTGGGTCTGTCATCAATGAAAATTTGATTGTTATTTCAACTCTCTCTCAAGTTGGTTACTCACTAATCATCATCTATTACTTATATAATGTTTCAATTTTATCACCTTCCTGTAACCAAATTAACTTCCATACCCTTTTCGGCAAAACGTACATACGGAATAAACAATTCCTCGAAAGCTCATATCTGCACTATCCAATCAATCCTCAAATATATCTACTCCAATCAACCCCGCAATTATTAATTTCTCTGTATAATCACTGAAACATGCACGTACCGCCACTACTTATCCACAATTAATATATATAACGTCTGCACATGACTCACCAGAAATTCCCTAATTCGAATATCATACGCTACTAATTCACAGCCGTTTACGCGACTCTTCTTCCCCTGCGCGGCGACGCTTTTAGGCTCTTCGCTGCACCTACGCACCTTTCCATAACGCCGCGTAGAAAAAAAAACGAGGCGACGAATTAATTGCCGCGCGCTCTGTCTCTCGTCCAGATGAATTTACGACGCGAGCCGTGCCGCCGCCGGATGTCCTGATGAGTCCCCCGGGGACGAGCGCGAACGCTACTCCCTATACTAGTTTTCGAAACTTGTATATGCGACGATTTAAATATAATACGCGCAGGGTTCGATGGTTTGGGATTGCGTACGGTTTTTGTGGAAGGTGTAGGTATTGTCGTGTTTCTAGAGTATTGTAGAAACGCTGGATTCATTGTTACTAATCATTAGAGAATTGTTGGGTCGTATACTTTTTGTAGTGCTAAAGTATATTTCAAAGGCTTTATAGGAAAAATTGTATATTTACTGGCATTTTATAATCTTATATTCTATAATTCTTATTCATATTTTTAAGATAATTATAATTTACAATGAAAAATTCTTTAGGCAAATATTTGCATTTGATTTGGTATTTCCTCTTAAAACAAACTTGTATAAAAATGTGTTGCTTGTTGGGTATAGTCATGTGACATTTCAACAATGACAATGCGCATCCTTATATATTTACGACACCATCCGATCTTTTGCATAAATATATACAAGTTCGAAATAGGTATATAGAAACTGATACATAATGAAAAATTTTTTAAACTAAACAGAAAATACATTTTTTAAACTAAATATCCTGAAATATATACCTATATTTGTTGAAAATAATTAACTTCAAATCAATAAATACAGAACCACAGTGGTCAAATAGTATAGAAATCGTTCAAATATAATTTCGGAGATACAAAGCAAATCTTCAACTCTCGACGATTCTTTAATGAAATAAAACTTATGGCCGCGCCTCTATTTATAAACCTCGCATTGCGCCTCTTCCTCATGTAATATATATTCGGCAATTAAAAAGCCTCTTTAGTGAAATTAAATGGCAAGAATGTGTGCGGCGCTTAGGGTGCAGGCACAAAAAACGCGGACGCACGTGCGCTATAGGGACTCCCGCGGGTATACGCACACATGCACTATAATATACACATCAGTATAAATCCCAACGAGCGCATCTACATTTTACCCGCTTGCTTTGCCTTTTTTTCTGCCGGCCGACTCTCTGTTTTTTGTCTCTCTCTCTCTCTCACGAATTAACGGATTTTTACGAGTACGAAAACTTTTTGATGTCGGAGAACGCGCGCGGGGTGTAAAAATTATTAGAAAGTGCGCGGCGCAAGGCTCGTAATTTTCTTCCGGCGTTTTTTTTTTCGATGCGGGCGGGGTTTAAAAGCGTATACAAGGAAAGTTGCGCGTCGGCGGCGGCGTTTTACTTTGGGAGTTCGTCCCCTCTGTTTGATAGGTTAATCGTTTGTAAAGCTATAGAAAACAATGCCGAATCTTGACGATTTTTTGTTTTGTTTAAAAAATATTGGTGGTATAGCTACGAGGGAACGGATAGTTTCTGTTTATTTTGAGTGACATAAAACCGCCATCGTCGCAAGAGTCGGGCGGCTTTATTTTGTCACTCGGAATGACCAAATTGACTTTTACTATTGAAAAGTTAGTAAATTCTCATCGCGCCGCACGCCTCTAGCCAGACGCGAAAGAGTAGCTGCTTTGGATTTTGTTTATTTTCTTTTTTCTTCATCCTCGCGTCGAATTTATTTATACAGTTACGTCGTCCCAAACGAAGAAAACGTGACGCAAGCGACGTCGCGCGTACGCGTTTTTATTGTTATTTCTTCTTTTATATATGAAAAACCCTAAATCTCACAACGAACGAGAATTGCCACTTGGCGCACTTTGCGGCCTGAATTATAACGCGAAAACGCGAGTGCATGTAATCCTCGCGGAGCTTATAATATACAAGATGCTTTTATTTTAGCGCTCGCGTAGACGGACACGCTTTATTCTTTGATGGATTTTTAATTGATGGTTTGGGAGTTAAAAATATACGGATGAAGTTATTGGTCTTTTTTGATGTGTCACTTATATATACTCGCGTAGAAAGTGTAACGGAGAGGAGGCAGATATTTTTTTCGCGAGCTGTTCTTTGTTTTTAGCCTTCTTTATTGCATTTTTATGTGCGATGGTATTTAGAACTACAAAAAGAATTATGTGTTTTTGTACAATATTTAATTGTCGAGGCTTATATTTACAATCGAGTTGGATTAAATTAAAGAAATTTCACTCTGCGTTAAAAACGCCAATGTGGTTTATATACGAATATTAAAATGATGTGCGGAATATTTATTATTTCTAGTAATTTTAAGACTTGATCGATATACTCAATCGCATTTATATATAATAAATAATAGAAGTACAGGAAAATATTTTCCACCGTAATTCTTTTACCTACATATAAAAAAACACATGATTCTTCATTTGGATCCGCAAATATTCTTCATCACGCGAAAATCGTATACTGCCTCCGTCCTTCCAAAAAATCCAATCGTCTTAACTCGCACTTTCCTTAAATCTCACCCACTTATCCGCAGCTCACTTCCAGACGTCGTGTCTCTTACAGCCTCCACTTTTTTCCCTGCTCTCAAACTATATACGACCCGAAGAAAAGTAACCGATAGGAGAAGTGAGAGAGCCGGAGAAAACGAGAAAGAAAAATCTCGGAGGCAAATCTCTCTCTCTCTCTCTCTCGAAAAATCGACTCTCAGAGTGTCGTGCTGCCGCTGCTAAGTGGCCCGGCTGCGCGCAGCTGTCGCGGACTCGTCACGCGCGCGTCGTCGTCGCTTTAGAGCCGTCACACTTTTTTGTTCGTCGCCCTCGTCGGCGCGTTGTTCTCACAAAAATAATAAATTCCACGCCTGTTTTTTTTTTTATGTATATACTCCGCTGGCTGTTGATGGTCTTAAATTTGGAGCTGGTGTGTACGGGTATACGTATATATAGGTGCGATAATCTATTGTGTGTTTGCGCTGTTACTCCGGTGCATTTATGAGTTCATAGGGCTGAGATTTACGGTAGGATTGTCTGTTACATAATCTTCAGCTCCTAAAAAGTATTGTTTGTGTATAACTGGTCAATTTAATTAATCTCTTAAATATAGTCATCCCTTTTAGAGCTGGTCAACTTTTAGCTCGCACGCATACTTTAAATCAATCATCACAAATATATAAATTATATTATAAACGTCCAAACCTAAATCGAAAGATATAAATATAAAGCCACGCGCGCAGTTTTCTTTAACGGCGATGGACTCAAGAAACATTATACTGATTAATAAACTTTTAATTGAATTCATGAAATTAATTAATAACTTTGCACTTTATTATATATACAATTAAACATAAGTCTGAAACCTATATAGGTACCTATGCGTATACCAAAACAATATAATCCACACTTGAGAGCCACCGCCAACACCTTTTCGCCGTGTTCTATATTTACGTTTTCTCTTCCTGTTGCCCCCCTATAGAGTGCGCGGGGTATCGAGTGTGATGTGTGCCTCTCGCGCATCGGCGCCGTCGCCGAGTGTATGTATGTCTGTAGTACCCGCCACGGGCGGTGTGTTTGTCGTGTTTGGCTATAGTAACGCCTCTTTTGCTGTCGCCCGTCGTCGTCGACCTCTTTTTGCTCTCGTGAGCGCGAGAGCTGTGGAAGCGCCGTTATTAGCCCCGACTACAAGGACCGCATCACGTCTTAATTGAGATGCTCGGAGGAAGGGTAGCTCTGGACGGGTCATATATGCGTGTGCTTGTTAGGGTTTTCTCATTTAATTTAGGTTTTTGTGAGACGTGAAATGAGTCGTTTCGATAATTTGCTAATTGATCGTTATATTTGGGATGTTCAATTTTGAATATATATATTTTTGTAAAAGGGAATAAACGATTTCTAGAAAAACCTTCTTTTCCCATAAAAATAATATTATTAGAGCCATATACACATCATGCGGCATCGCAATCTTATAACATATAACTTTTTCATATTACAGGTTCAACCCGTCGCCTTGTCACCTCATCATAACCATGTAAACCACACCAGCGTATACCATCTATACCTCTGGCAGCCCCTCACACCAAATCAAAATTTTCGCTCTCTTTATCTCTCCACCACGTGACAGTCGCTCACTCACATTAAAACACAAAGAAAAGAAAACAATCTGAAACTACTTGATTAGGTGCAAGGAGGTAGGGTGAACAAAAAGGTGGAGGGCTCGTCGGCGTTCCTCGAGGAGCTGATATCGGGTCAGCAGCAGCAGCAGCAGCAGCGGGCCAATGCCGCAGCAGCAGCAGTCGCGGCCTTTATGAACTACCCCGGCAGCGTAGCAGTCGCCGCCGCCGCCGCAGCAGCAGCAGCAGCCGAGAGGAGCGGCAGGATGGTCTCACACGTGATACCCGTGTCCGGGGTCAGCTCCTCCTTCTCGCCGCCCATACACTCCTCGAATTTACACTCCGATCTCTATCACGTCACTTACGTAAGTTTTACAAATCGATTTTCTTCTTTTCTTTTTTTTATGGTGAAAATTAGATATATCGAAGAACAGGGTGAATATGCGTTACTTCAAGGTGGCCGGCTAAGCGTGTGCAAAAACTGTATATTATAGGACAGCTTGATTAAGTTTTTGGATATATGTATTGATAAAGTGAATATTTATTAATTGAATTAAATTATTTCTACGCGTTTTTAAGAATTGCTGTAAAACTCAATCTTTTATTATCGTTTACAATTTGTAAGCACTTACCTCATTAACATTTCAACATATTCTAATATTAAGTTTTAAATTAAATTTTTGAGATTACATTTCGAAAGAATAAACATGTAAAATCATTATCTTTCAAGAACGAGATTAAAGCCAGTTTTTAATAGAAGATACACGACGCACGATATCTCTGTTTATAGATTTGCTTAATTCCTTCTTATATACGTTTCCTAAATTAACGAATGTTTGTAAGTATCATTCTATTTCGCGCGTATTTGTTTGTATAATTTATATTCACAATGATAAGATAAGTAAAAATATTGGTAAACATTGAATAAATTTTTGAATGATTATTGTATCATTCCAAGTTTATCAACATTACACGCGATCAAACATAAAACAATTAAAATCCCATTGTGTATACCGAATATTTGTCATTTCATATGACTACATCATTTTCTTATCGAGCTTATAATAATAACAACACTAAATCTTATTATCTATTTTAGTATAAAAATAGAACTATATCGGACATTATTTTTCATCGTAAATTAATATTGTTTTCTACATTGAACTCCATCAACTATTATATAATTTATTTTAATTTCAAATCGAACTTTTTATGATTTAGCAACAAGTATCTTCTTTTAATTCCCGACCAGTATCTAAAACTTGACAATAAATAAATATTATCATACCAGCTGACGCAGAAAGTTTAATGTTTCAAAGCCCTTCATTAAAGCTTTGACGAGCGCTTTATTATACATACATTATTGCAATAATCAGCAGCAATGTGTAAACATTTCCCATATACGCGCACTGTCTCGAAACTACAGAGTAAATTAACCCGATCAATCACTTAATCACCGCGCGATACATTGTTTTCCAACAAAAAAAAAAGCTCACCTCCCCCTACACCCAAAGCGTCAAAGAAACAAACAAATCCCCCGTCGAAACGAGCAACGCACGCGCGCGTTAATAAACTTATCAATCCCTCGACTCGCGCGGGGAAACCGAATTTCACGCGCGATCTCCCCCTGCGCGCGCGCGTCATTGACAAGCCGCTATCTTGACTCTCTTTCTCCCGCGATAACGCGCGGTCGGCATATATGTAAGAGTATATCATTTAGTGTTGAGAGAGCAAGCGTCAGGGCGACGATGCCGAGGTCGCGCCCTCCGAGCGCGTGATTTTCGCAACCGCGCTTAGCCGCACGAGAGAGCTAACAAACTGCGTCGCATCGTCGTTGAGTTGTTCCTTTACTAAGAGTCGATCTCTTTCTCTCTCTCTCTGCGGTGGTGCGGTGAGCTTTTAGGCCTGCGAAGATTGTATGGTGGTGTCAAATGGTTCATATTTGTTGTAACTTTTGTGAGGTTGGTATCTATAGGGCATATAATAATTCGCAATTTTCTTTATACACTAGATAAAACATATAATAATTTCATTCAATTTCAATGCGTAAAGGTAATGAATATATGGTTTTTGATAATAATATGGGAACTAATATTACTTGACCCAAATTTGGGTTTTCAAATTTTTAATACAAAAAAAATGCATTCGACGGTTTCTATCTGTTCATAATTGTTTAATAATATAAAATGCTCTCAACTCTCGAGTTCTGAAACTTTATATAATCAAAATTCCTACGTTATCCAGCTTAACGAAATCCTTAAAATAGAATATGGCTGGAAACTAAAAAGACGCAATAATTTTCAACCCAGCGTTCTTAAAGTACCAAGAAATCGTGCAACATTACGTTCAGAACTGCGATATTTCCGCTACGGAATCTCCGCAGTCATCGGAAAAATCCGCTCTCTAAATACGTCAGGCGATCGGCGGCGGCGTCGCAATTGCGCGTTACATTTTCCCGATCTATCACACCACTATTACATGGCATTCCACAGTAATCTGAAATAATAATTGTTCTAAAATTCGCGCAGAGGCTCGTCCAAGATCATCTGCCTCTTACTCTCTTCTTCAAAGCCGATAACAAAGTCGCGCGCTTTCTAATTAGGTCGAAACCGCTTGATAAGCCGAAGGAACAACGCTATTCCATATATACTTACTGCCGGCGCAAGCTTCTTTTAACGGCGCGTCTTTAATTCTCGAGATTATAATATATACGTATGTATTATGATTTTGTTTAAAGTTGGCATTCGACAACAAACACACGTTGCATTCGCTATCAATAAAACACGCGTGTCGCGCGACTTTTGCATGTAAACTTACAATTTTTTTTTTCTTTTTAAACGTAAGACGCGCGCGTCGCCCGTTTAAAGAGATACACATCTTCACACGCGGCGGCCGGCCACTTTACATTTCAAATAAATGTTTGTTTGAAAAACATGATAACAGCCGCGAATAAATAACACACTCGTTTTTAATCTATTTACGTTATACGTCGCTTCCAAATAATAATCCAATTATTCGTCAAAGGGGCGCGCTATCCGCATACACACACACATATATCTACCTACAAGCGACGGGTGAGAAGGAAAAAATGCAAATCACTCGCTACGACACTCTGTTTTCAACGTATATGTGCGTGTACGTGTTTCAAAAGGAAACACATATATGATAAAATCCGTAACACGTACGTTCCGCGAAATATTCGAGAGCGAGCGATTTCTTCGTTATAACGATACACACGTATATATACATAGGGCCTGCGCGCGGCTCGCTACTTTTTTGAATGAGAGCGCTCCGCTGATAACTGGGTTATCGCGGCCCGCGCGCACCGCCTTATCGCTATAAAAGCCCAAGGTCACGTGGACAGAGCGAGCGCAACTTCGGCTCTTGCGCTACTCTGCGCGCATTACGGATATATGTGTATATACATTATGCATCGATAGAAAAATCAATGTCAGTGCGTGCAGGAGGCACATAATATTGCCGCGCAACGAAGATACCAGTTTCGGCGAAAAAAGCGTCTATATCTGACGGGAGAGGTTTTTCTCGCGGCGTTGGTGATAGCGCGGTGGTGGTGGTGGTAGTTGTGCGGTTTGGTTTTTGTGCGCCGATGATATAGACGCGGAGCTGAACTTGAGTTAAACTTAGAGCTTGTGGGTATGGTTATCGGGAAGAATCCGAATGCTGGGGATGGAAAATAATAGGTGTATAACGTATTCGAATGTAGAAGATGCTGCGAATATCCTTAAGCTTCACTAAGAGTCTTGTCGTGCACATTGAATTTATTTATAGCTTACAAAATGACTAATACGTTAGTTTTACGCTGACTATAAAGTAGAATTTATTCTTAAATCGTGCACAATTCTTTCGCCAAACGTCTAAAAACAGCATAATTTAATAAAATATTGTCATGCAAAAAAAAAATACATGTATTATATCATATACATAATTGTATGGTATATCGACGGCTGAGAGGAAGAAGAACGTATTTCGGCGCGCGGATGAAGAAGAACGTATCTCGGCGCGCGGATGAAGAACGCCGTATCTCGGCGCTTTTACGGCCTGCACGTGGCCAGTATACGTTGTTCTTCATCCTCACGCCGAGATACGTCGTTTTTCATCTGCGCGCCAAGATACGTTCTTCTTCCTCTCAGCCGTCGATATATATATAGTTAGTTTTTGTTTAGCAGTTTATAGCTTATATAAAGTTTATTGAGCGAACTGAGATATATCAGTGACGCGAGTTTCTGCAATAAATAATTTTTCTTTTTTGCGAATTGTAATGATTAATTTCCTTGACCATGGAAGAAAATACGCACGTATTATCGGTAGCTTATCGGGTAGTTCGCTCAACGAAGTGAAGTGGCTCGTAATTAATTTGATAGGATATATTATTGACAATATTATGCAAATATGTAAGGATGAAAGTGAAATATTCGTAATTAAACTTCGCATAATTATATATGTTATTTGTTTATCGTTTTCAACTTGTACTCATAATATATGTATCGGAAAGTGTATATATGATAAAGTGGTATCATCGACAGGGATATACAATTGGAAAAGTTTTTATCATCAATGTATCGAAAATTGAACAAAAATTTGT
>UXGD01006726.1:0-12052 GCA_900474315.1 Torymus auratus
AAACAACATTCCTAACACATTATCTCACAAACTTTTTTTTTACTATCACAAAGCTTCCTCTAAGAGGAAGCAATATTACATGGTAGAAATTTCGCTATTAAAAATGGCATGGAAGTTACTAAATAGGTAAGAAAAATAGCTAAAAATCGCAGTTATTATTTAGACAATATTTTTTACTCGACGCTGTCTCTCCTAGTTTTAGCTTGTTATTATAGATTTTTCGTAAAAATTAAATTCAGCATGTTTAATTGGAAAATAAATCTATTTTTATTTTACATAATTTTTGCCTATTTCTAATGAAACAAGTAACCTCTCATCTAAAAATGTTTTCCGTTTCTACTGGGGTTGAATAAAGAGAATTTTAATAATTTTTACAAAAATACTTTTACAAAAAGAAAAAAAAAATAAAACAAAAATTGTCAACGATTTTGACAATTTTAAAATGTAAAATCATTTCTCATTTTAACGACTAAAAACATTTCATTCTTCAGGTACAAACACCGCGAAAACTGAAATAGGCGGTGTAACAGGTTGTTCCATTATACCCAAGCTCGCCTCCAGAAACAGAACTAACCTGTGCTTCACCATTTGCCTAACATCATTAATCTGAGGTCAAACGAAAGCTAAACCAATTTAAGCGTCAAATTTGCTTCTCGCCTCCCGAGCTTATTCGCTACCGATAGGCTACTTGACTTCTTCTAGAGGACACAAGGGACACCGGCCACAAAGTCAACCGACAGAGAAGCTAGAAGCGGGCGTTTCGGGGCGGAGCGCAAAAACTGCTGAGCAATCTTTTGGAGGCTGTACACTCGCCGCACGCACCAGCAAAATGCGCCTCTCCCCCATTCTGCGCACGGCTACACCTATGACGCGCGTCGTACCCACATGCTGTATTATACGCGCAGAAATACGAGCCGTGCGCGCAACACGCGTGTCAATCCGTATATTTTCTTGCGCGGATAGCCGCCCGCTGAGCGGCGTGACGTCGAGGAGAGCAGCGAGCGATACGCAAGTTTTATATATGTCGCGTCTTACTTTTACGCTGGCTGGAGAATGGCCGGTGTATATATCTGATCGATTAATTAATCGTAGCAGCATATAAACGAGGAGTCATTTGCGAAAAACTGGCTGTGTGGGTCGGCGATGGATGTCTAATTTTTGCGATGGTAAATACGCGCGCGCCGTATTTAGAGATGCATTTGCGGAGAGGATGTTTATTCCACGCTCGTTATATGAGCGTGAGTTATGTACATTTTATTTACATTTTAGAGCGATATATTTTAGAGCGAAAAAATATTCAAATTAGTTTTCTTCTAGAAAATTTGCAATGACAATCTGTAACAACAAACTGAATAAATATTAGTGGATTGTTTTAAAATTGTTTATTTAACATATTTAAATGATAACCGAAGGCTCTATATTAACAATACAAAAGAAAAATGAACATATATACAATACATTGTCCGAATTGACAAAAAGCATCACAAAATCATAATACATAAGATGAAGACTTAGTTGCACTTATTTCTCTTAAGTCTTAAATCAGCAGCAGACCCCCAGCATGGGTGCTACCTTCCTCTGCCGCTTTCGGAGGAAATACCCAGCAATATAAAGGATTCTCCTTTTTTTCGCAGTTCGGTTCACGTGCGCAGGTAGCTACGGTTAAGCCTCGTCTTTGAGCCTTTCGTTTCGCCTCCTAACTCCAAGCTTAGTTGAAGATTATGGAACTACTGGGAACGCTTTGTAAACAACATTATAATTGAGGGATATATATTAACGGATTTCAAGCTAGCCAGAGATGCAATACTACAAGATCGTACGTGCCCTGATAAACATCTGAGAGTGAAATTGTGAGAAAAGATTTCCTGAACTTAGAAAGCGATACCTCTTCAATACCTGTGGTAAAAAATATGCTTTAAACCTTATTCTTTTACCAAAAAATTGAAACGAAATAGTACATTGTGCAACAAGGAGAGAAAATGAGCTATTTCAAACATCTCAACCGAGTCTGAAATAGCTTTTCTTTC
Organism: Torymus auratus; assembly: GCA_900474315.1. Taxonomy (NCBI): domain Eukaryota; kingdom Metazoa; phylum Arthropoda; class Insecta; order Hymenoptera; family Torymidae; genus Torymus; species Torymus auratus. The sequence goes on from UXGD01006726.1 coordinate 2,028, forward strand.
CGTGTTACACCCTATTTTTTAACAAGAGCATAATAGGGCCTTTTTATGAAAGTTGAGTACCTGATTGGGCATTTCAAGTTGTGCACAATACAGTTAATAAATAGTATTTCCCGCTTTAGCGGAAAATAATTATATCATCTTTCGCTTTTTCGAAACACGCATGAAATGCACGATTTTCTACTCAACTTTACGGATCAGGCATGGATAAAAGCTCATTTCATGCTCAAGTTGACAAGTAGTACATTGTGAAACACGAGAAGAAAATAAGCTTTTTCAACTAGTGAGGGTGAGGTGTTTAGCCTGAGAGAGAGAGAGAGAGAGAGAGAGAGAGAGAGAGAGAGAGAGAGAGATGCAAGTGTCCCAAACTAAACACTTCACCTGAGTCGAAATAACTCTTTTTCCGTATTAAACAATGTATTTTTGTTAACATGAACATGTTAGGGACAAAAAATTACTAGACTTTCTGACACATTTTTCTAGAAATGTAAGAAACTTTACTAGATATACGGATAAATCTTTAGAACTTTTGACTTTTTTGTAATACTTTTTTTGGATTTGTTATTTCTGCTATTAACATAGTCCACGAAGCACATAAACGAGACAGGGTGTACCATATGTAATTTTTACGTAGAAACCCAGTTCGGTAATCCATATTAATGTGCAAGTTGTCCGCATAGAGCTAAGAAAAATTGTTTAAAAAATATTAATTCAGCATTCCTACTTCAACTAAATATTGTGAAATTCAGGAAAACATGAAGTTTTCAATGAAAGTTGTACCTTTAAAAACACCCTACCCATTCCCAAACGAAAACACACGAGACAGACCATCAATTTTTCATCTTTTCTCTACCCGAAGTATATATCCACCCAGTGCACACTGAAAGCAGAATAGAATCGTCAGATAAATACAGTTTCACATTATCCAAAAATACAGTGCTCGATAAATTGAAAATTTTATCGAAACTCCTGGTCGAATCAAGACCACGTGTATACTTTCACACACACATACATGCATATACATCATACGCGTCCCTTATGCCTATATACACATCCGGTGGCAGTGCGGTCGATTGAGCGACCGAGCGCATTGCGACGTCGGCGAACCGCAGCTATATTCCGCAACATCGTCGTATCAATGCGCGAGCGAGCGAGCGAGAGATTGACAGTGCGAGCTATGATAAATGAATCGCAACTACCCCCTGCACCATTCGTTTATTTCTCTCTTTCGCGTTCTTCGTCGATCCCTGTGCCACGTAGTGCTGATCTATCCCTGCTGCGACTACGAGAGAGAGAGAGAGCGAGAGAGAGAGAGAGAGAGAGAGAGGGAGAGAGAGAGAAAGAACACGAAAAGAGGAATTAATAAAACAATATGTAAGTAAATTTTAAATATCCATTAATACATTCATGAATAGGAAAGCCAAATGAAAGGGCTTCAGCTTATTGTGACCATCTATTCGCCGGGTGCGTAGATGCTAGCGCCCCCATTTTCTGCCCAAATCCATGTTAAATCTTATTGAGACAAAATAGTACGAGCGGACGCCACGGGCATTCTTCTGCCCACTTCCTATAAGAATACGTGTTAAAAGCGACATCAGCGCCAGCCCTCCCCTCCAACAACACGCACCCGGCGAATGTGCAACAAGAAGTTAGGTCCAGATACTTTATATTCTCTTCTTTTCAGACGATAATTAATCTCACTTCGATTCCGTCAGGATCTAACATATATAATGCAATAATTCTAAAACAGTATTTCTATAAACATCTAGTCCATACTTAAATTTCAGTCTTAATCACATTGTCATGTATCCAAGGCAAATTCATAACCTCTTTCTTTTAGAATCTCTCTTATCGCGCTGTACGGGCAACATTGTTGAAAGTAATCTCGTATAATTTCTTCTCTCGACATCTGCAATCAAAAATAAAAGTATTACAGTTGTAAATAAATTCTGTTTCCTTATTATGAACTCTGTTTTCGCAATGAAACGAATTAAATGTATATCTTTAATTTACAAGCCTTTTCAGTACTATTTCATCAATCACATATTTCTACCACCTTCAGCCGACATACGCCGTGAAATGAGATTCAAAATTTCTTAAAACTCAAAGTAACAAACGTCACTGTGCAAACATGTCAACTCGCACAGCAATGTTCTAACTCCGGGCTTCCGCACACTTACGACGTCTTTTTATTTTTAATTTACAAACCTTTCCAGTACTATTTGATGTAACCAATTCCTTCTTTCATCTTCAATCGACATGTACCATGGAAAGAGATTGAAATTTCTTCAAATTATAACAACTCGTCAACTAACTAGCACGAGAACGTGTAAACATGTGAACTCGCACAGCAATATTCTAACTAAGTTGCTCGCGGGCAGATGTAGTGACCGGGTTTCCGTAAAAATGTGCAGATGCATCAATTGACCTTATTGCAATACTATTTTAATTAATAATAAAATATTAATCATTCAAAATAATTGAATCATTTAAATTTCGTCACCATACACATACGGGCTCTTATTAAAAATTAATCATGGGTCATAAATGAGAGTATGGGAGCTAATTTTATGCACACAACTTTTACAAATATCAATATTCTGCAATAACCTTACATTTTTAATATTTATGACATAACAAGTCATTTAATGCCACCCGATCACACCACAAACGCCTTCATCATACATTCATTTTTCACACTGCAATTTTATTAAGTTCCATTTATCTTTTGTTGTGCTTTACCTTCTCTCCCTCCCCCAGCTCCGTCCCGAGCATCCCCCAAGACACGGCGTATTAGCCGTATCTCCCCCAAAGATAAACACGAACAGTGTATGTGTTTTTTCGGAGCCCAAGGTGTGTGCGTGGCACCCTTTTAAGAATGCAAAAGCGCCAGGTCCTGGTCTGTATGTCACTCTGCGAACGTAGAGCATGCGCGCATATGGGGCGACCCCGAAATGCCAAAACGCCGAGAACCCAAAGCGAAGTGCCGGTAAGTTAATGAGAGTTTCGCGTGTACCGGATACCCGTCGAGCTCTTCTCTCGACGTGTATAGTCGGCAGAAAGAGAGAGAATCCACCCTTGCTATACGTGTGTGTCTGTGTCGGAGGTCCTAACCACTCCCCTGTTTCGCACGCACTATTTTTTTCGGTCGAGAACGTTTCACACTGCGAATTTGGCAATTTCGCACGTTTCTGTCCAGTAATGGGTTGTATTAGTTAATTTATGCTTTTGAATATTTCGTTTGTGTTCATTTTTTACATTTATTTTGGAATTTACTTTTTCATACTGAAAAATAAATAACTATTATTTATTATTATTTTATTAGTGAAATAGAATTCACTTATTTAATATGTCAATATTCACTTATTCAAAGTGAACGAGTTTTAACTAGACGAATAAGTGAATACCGACACGTAATAAGTATGTGAAATTACACTTATTTAAATTTAAAGAGCCGTTTCATTGTTTTTATATTTGTTCTCTTCTGTACAAATTTAAGTAAGGAGATAACCGCACCAGCTCATCCCAATGAACTCCATCACCATTACCGTCAAAAAACACCGCCGACATCGTCATCAATTTCCCCTTAAAACAATCGCGCATCCTCTTATCAGCCGCTACATGCACTCTCGCATGCATTTACGAAAATCGCTCAGCACTATACTCTCGTTCGACTATTGAACTGTACGATAGCGTATATATACGTGCGGGGCGCAGACGAACCGCACAGCGGCTGCAGCTTCAACACAGCAGCAGCAGCAGCAGACGCGCGGGGCAATGCATCGTTAGCTGCGAGAACGCGGGGCCAGACAAATGACGCGGTCGCCTCGCATCTGACGTGAATGAAGTTGGGATCGCATCCCGCGCGTGTAGTACTACTACCTGCAGTAGGCCGCGTGGCCGCGAAACCGTCGCAATAACCGCGCCTAATGATACGTCGAAGGCGGCCCCATGCGCGCATGTCAATCGATTAATAAGCCCTGACTCGATCGACGATACCGGAGATTTCTCATCGAGACACGCGCTGGAATTCTGACGTTCGCCGGTTCGGGAACGCAAACATTCGCGTTTTGAGTTCGCGGGGCACGAGGGAGTGAGAAAGCGAGGGTCATTAGTTACTGGTGCGTTTATCGGCGCGCGCGATGCTCATGCTGTGGGATGCTCATTGATAAAGGAATTTTTCTGTTGCGCGAATATTATTAGACGACTGTTATTAATAGATGTAGTGTGATAATAAATTATTTTTTTAATATTTGCCATATTTTCTCGTCACAATTTTCCGAATGATTTGCCACTTTAAAATGCATAAATTGGATATATTGTATTGTGTACTTTATAAGAGTCTTATACTTTTCGCTCATCAAGTTAATTGACATGACAATAATAATTTTATTAATCGTTATGGCTCCCACAGTAATAACCGATAAGATAGTTGACATGTTTTTCGTTATATCTATAATGTGGTTTCGAACATTGAGTTAATGCCTGTTTCATAAGAAACCTACTGTCATTATATTATTACTTTATCACTTGCTGCACGATAAAAACACTCGTATTTTTACAACGAATAACAGTAGTAGAGATATATTGTATAAAAAACATTAATAAAGAATCGTTCTTGTCTTTTGTCTGATACGTAAATAGGGGAGCGTGTCGATCGGCAAACAATGTTTGCTTCATTAGTAAACTGGCAATTTTTTCTGGACGCTTCAGCTGCACGATAATTGTATCGAATGTTCTCTGCAATAAAATATAAATATACGATCTAGAAGAGACGATGACGTTCATCATCACGCCCCATTGTTTAACTGAAAGCGGAAGCTGACGATAGCGGCAATCGGTTATTGACTGTGAATAAGACTGATTTTATTCTTATATTAAACAATTTATCCATAGCAACGTGATTAATTTAAATATGCCTCTTTATATACTTTAAATAGGAAACACACGTTACTTTATATTTACGTATGCATTAAAATAGCTTTTCATGAGTTTTAATGGAAATTCGAAGTGTATTCAACGCAAATTTTAACAATCACGTGATATGTGTATCACAATAATGGTTATCTAATCGTGAATAAGATTGTACACTAAATAAACGTAAGCGGAGTTGAACATAAGAATTTTATTAGAAGCATCCAAAGGTTAAAGTACCGTAGAAAGAGATAATTGCTATATCATTATTTATAAATATTGGAACTTCGGAAAGACTGACAGTCTACAGTAAACATATATTCAATTAAATAATATTAAATGTTTCGTGACAAATGTTAATACCATCAATTTCGAAAATATATATTTACATTTAATATGTAGCATACTTGTATTGTGCCAACATAAGTAAGGTAGCTTGTAAGGAAAATGTGGAATTGGAGGTTTCGAGCGCTTGTTATAGATGTTCCCTTCACTGACAACGTATTGTTTAATGAGTCACTCGTTAAGTTTTTTTGCTTTCTCAAGTATAGCCAGCTGAGATTTCGGTCAATATATACACTGAAAGATTTTTCGGGCGTCTACATACTGTTCCTGCACCAGTACAGCTACTTGCATATTGAGCGACAGCTCTTCCAATAATTTTCGGAGCACTGCTGTCCAAAAATCTTGTACAACCGTTTTGAAAAGTCTTGATAGACAAATAATTAAAAACATAATGAGGTTATTTTTTTGTCGAACTTACAACTTAGAAGTGACATTGGTCTACCTTCTTATTATGTTTAAACTCATGAGTCACTGCCATTTAATAAGTTTGCTTGATTCTTTGAATATTTTTTATTCGTGTAGCATTGCATCAGAAGTTGAGATTCTTGAAATTATCAACATCTGCTCATGGACATTGAGCAATAACCTACTTCGTGTTACAATTTTTTCGAGTATTCTCGTGCATAAGGAGAATTATTTTTTAGCAAAAATTGCAATGTCTCTTCGAAAATTACTATATTTATATACGAGTTTTTTTGTTCTAGTTAAAGATGATTGAAAATGCTTTTTTCTAAAGTTTTATAGATATACTCTGTTGTCTGAAAAATTATTATAGTAAAAATTAAAGCAATAACAGAGTCAGATAATTATTTTTTTCTAAAGGTTAAAAAATTGCAACTTCGCGGAAAAATTTATTTTACCAATATACAATTTTTCCAGTTTTTTAAAAATACTTTCACATTATACCTAGATAAATTTCAACTCAATCGCTGAAACCCACAATCTATTCGCGCACTAATACAAATTGAGCTGCAAAAACCCGCTGGCATTCTTTATGCAATTAGCTCGGATGCTAAGACAAAAAAGTGCGTAGCTCGTGCGCTGCTCGCACATAAGACCTTAAAAGAGAAAGAGAGCACGCGCGGATCCAAATAGAAATTCAATTGATCTTGTCCAGATTGCGCGTGGAGCCATTCATCTTGTTCCTTCCGGGGCGCGCGTGCGTCTAGCCGTAGGACGACGATTTCCGCGCGCGCGATGCCTCGCGATTCCATCCGTCGCGGAGCGCCGAAAAAAGGGGACAGCTGTCCGGCCGACCGCCAAACTGCCCATTAATTACCGGCCCGCGTGCTTGGACCCACACACACACACACACACATCGACGCGCACACTTTGCGTCCCTCTTCTTCTCTTCCTCCGGGTCTTTGTCTGGCGCGCGTGTGTGCAAAAATGCTTCTGTCAAACTCGCCAAGACAAACTCAATTCTCTTCCCTGCCTCGTTCTCGACGCGTCGCCTTTTTATCAATTAGGCCCCGTGACAGTTCATTAGGGTAATTAGGCAGACTCGCCTTGATTCTCGTCGATTGGGCCCACCGAGCGTGTGGGTGTCTAATGAGGTTATAATAGGGGCTGCTGTAGTTCGGCAAAAATTCTTAATTTAGGCAAAAAATCTGCTGAATAAAACAATAGTCTTTATTTTACTTCGTTTAAATCAGGTAATGTAAATTATTTGATAACAAAAAACGTGCATCGTCAGTATGAAATAAAGGAGTAAACACTTACTTTCAAATATCAACAAAAATGAAAAAATTATATAAAAATATATCCTTGCTAAAAACGTTTGGTACCCTCCCTCCCGTACATGCAAAAGATGTCCAAGAACTTTTCGCCGGTAACACGCTTCCCCGACCCGGCCCGGTATTAAGCCTAACGATATCCCCCCTGAAAAAGCTAATGAAATTAATATCGCACATACAGATAAATACGAGTTTAATAAAGTGCAACAACACGCGAAATTATAGCCTATTAAAGTAACCACGTGCGCGTCCACATACGCACGCACACACAGACACTCACGGAGAAATATTAAGCATCGGCTCGTAAGGAGCCGCGAAGCGAGATAAGAAGCGAAACGAGGGTGCAATACGCTATACGTACCTATATATATCGAGGCTAACGGCGCGTCACGGAGCGCTTCTCGCTACCGCGCATGGATTCCCCCGATCGTAACGCACCGCCGGAATATTAAACTAATTGGCGGTGCAACTTTATTACCTCGCGCCCGCGAGAGCGTTAAATAATGAAGGGCGAGCCCGCGCGCGCACGGTGTTTTGTATTATTAAAAAGAGAGAGAGCAGGTGATTCGTCACCGAGATATATAATACGCCAGGGGAACAGGAGTCATGCCCAACGAGGCGGCGGCGGCGTTGGCAGGCATAATTCGATAAAGAGATGCAACGCCGCCGGATCCTTTAATAGAGCGATAAGCGCCTCGGGCTTTTTCCGCTTTGGTTCATCCCCCTCGCACATGCGAACACCTCCAGGCTTCTTCTTGAAAAAGTATATATACACGTGTGAGTAACGATTTTTCTGTGTACCTGCCGTTGGCGATTTTCTCTTCAGATTGTGCATAAAAGTTTTTTTCAGATATGGTAGCGTACTTGATTTCATAATGAATGGAGCGGCGTTTTAAAACAATTACTTAATTAGTACTTTTGTAAATATAAAATATTTTAGCGGAAAGTGGTGCATATAAATTTCCCGGTAATAAGCGTAATATGTGAAGGTATTTTTTATAAGTTTATACGCACGTAGCAAATTTATCGGGTATCATTAATTAACGGGCCCACGCGCGTGTATATCGTTAAAAAGTAGCGCGTTATTAATATTATTATGTTGAAAAATAATTCAGTCGTGAATTTAATAAACTTATTATAAGAACTTTCTATATACAATATCCTATTATTTTAATTTATAATTAGGCTTCCAATTACATTTTCAACTAATTTACAAACCCAAAGAAGAAAAAAAATTCCCCAACAAAACTCTCAACTTACTGCGCTACTCTTGTGTACAAAGCGCCAAAATAAATCAATTCTAATCCAATTAACCAAGCATCCCCCAAGTGTAAATCACCACTTCAAAGTGTCCCGAAGACTATCATCATCGCTGTATAATAGCGTCGTCGCCGTCATCATCGCGCATTCGTGCACACTGAACGACTCTCCTAAGCCTGCGCACCGAAATGAATGAGCAACAGTCGGCCGAGGCAATAATGCGATCTCGCGCGCGTCAGTGGGACATTCGCCGCGCACCGTCGTCGCCGAGAAGATGGAAAGATCATGCATACACACACATACACACAGAGTGAGCTGAGCTCACGAGGGCGACACGTGCCGCCGCGATAAATCGTCAATGCCCGACGCAGTGGCCGAAAGTTTGTCTTGGACCGCAGCCCTCCGCACCAATACTCTATACATAATAGCCACCGCGTCGCGCGTATAACACATCACAATGAATGCGCGTTATGCACACACAGGCACACTACTACAGTGTGGTATATAGTAGTATACTCGTAAGGAACGGCGTCGGGTATAACGCGCGCGAAAAACGTCGTCGGAATTATATGGGGCGCGTCGAGGTGCGGGTTGCACGCGCTGTTTGCGGCACACTACCACGCGGCCGTCATTATTTGTTGCTTCCGTTCTTCGTGACTATTTCCAACGCAAGAGAGAGAGAGAGAGAGCGGCCTCCTCTCGAGATAACTCTCCTTTTTTTCGTATATACGCTGGCCCCAGCCTTCTTTGCACGCGCGTTCAAAAGCGCGCCGAATTTTCAATGGATTCCCCCTGACGGGCCTTTTGAAAGCTCGTGGATTGCGCGTATATGTATGTGGGATGCGGAGAGTGTTGGAGTTATTAATACACGCAGCGCGTTGACAAATTTTCGCGATATTTCTACGGCTTAAGGGTGAGCTAGTGGGCAAAGCGAGCGGAACTTTGGTCTTTAAAGCGGCGCGATATACCCCACGTATGCGTGCCGCGGATCATGTGTAGCGCTGATTTATGTACATCGGATGCTCGAGACGCGGAGCGCTCTTTCGATTGTTAAAAATATAACGGCCCAGGGGACAGTGGGGGTTAGGCGGTGATGGCGGCGCTTGAAAGCTTATGCTAGCGATGATTTTTCACTTTCTTAAGCACATAATTGTCGCGTGGAAGTAGTATTTTCGTTTGTAATGGGTTGACGTTTGCTATTTGTCAATTCATCGCCACGTGTGGAACTATTAACTAGTAATGAACTTAAATGTCATCAAACTGTTATTAGATCGATATTATTATTAGAGCTTTTTTTTATTATTATTATATACACAATTCAGTAAAAATGACATATTCGTGACATAATAATCATTTATATGTTATGAATGATTGGACTTCGACAAACGAGTTTTTTTGGCAAAAATTACTTTATTTCAGCCAATTTTTGCCAAAAGAACTTGTTTGTCGAAGTCCAATTATCCATAACATAATATATTACTACGAACGCCTCTCTAATTAAAATCATTTATATACACACAAAGGCAAGGATGAGTAAAATGGAAAAAGGAGAAGATGAACGAGAAAGGAAGAAGAGAGCAAAACAAGAAGAGAAAATAAGAAAGTTTAAAAAGTAAAGATATGTATATAGTATTATAACCTAAGGTTTAATAAAGGCATTATTATTATTATTATTACATTATTATTATCATTATTAGTCTTGTCTTGAAAATAACTTAACATTTTCTAATCGTAATAATTTATCGAAATAATCATAAATTCATAACTCAATAA